>JAWWNI010000489.1:0-228830 GCA_034642065.1 Darevskia nairensis
AAGGTGCGATCGAGATAAGGAGAAGCCTGTTCAGCAAAGAGCAGATATGTGCAAATGCAGGAAGCTGTAATTTTTTAAAGTGTTCTTTTGGCAGGAGATTAAGATGGCGAGGTGATTGTTAAGCAAAGTGGGGGTCAAGTTGGGACTTGAAGGAAGAAGAAATGCCGTTTACCTTCCCACTGGAGTGGTACCTATTTATCTAATTGCACTTTGACGTGCTTTCGAACTGCTAGGTTGGCAGGAGCTGGGACCGAGCAACGGGAGCTCACCCCATTGCGGGGATTCGAACCGCCAACCTTCTGATCGGCAAGCCCTACTAGGCTCTGTGGTTTAACTCACAGCGCCACCTGCGCCTCCATGTTGCTGTATGTAGGTTTTATTTTATTTGTTTTTTATCTTATATTTTGGAAATGTACATCCAGTTTTTGGGGGGTGAAGTCAAACTGTTGGAAGGGTGCAGCGCCTGCTGTGGCCGTAGACCAGGCACCCCCAAACTCAGCCCTCCAGATGTTTTGGGACTACAACTCCCATCATCCCTAGCTAACAGGACCAGTGGTCAGGGATGATGGGAGTTGTAGTCCCAAAACATCTGGAGGGCCGAGTTTGGGGAAACCTGCCATAGACCTCAAATGGCTAATTGCATGAACTGTGAAAATGATGATAATGTACCCACAGCATGTCCGAAGACATGTAAAAATAAAAGGGGGAAAGTCAGCACAGTACGAAAAATTGTTCTCGATACTCTTCAGTGGAGTTCTATGACCATCTGGAATTCCAGGTTGGGTTTGACATGGCCAGCCTCCTTCTGTGTCATGTTCCTCTTGCACGTTCCGGTATGGTATTTCCAAATAACGCCTTTGTTTCCGTTTCATAATATTCTTTGGAAACCCAAGATCGCTGGATCCCATTGTCTTTTCCTTCCTTCCAAACAAGAGCTTATAGTGTGTGGTGAATGTGTCCCATTCTCATAGATTCTCATAGATCTGCAAAACTGCCAGGACAGTTCACTGGACGCTCATTTCTCCTGCTTTCTCCCTCTGACAGTACTAACTAGGTCCCATGCCTTATACTGAAATGAATCATCATAAAGCAGAGCTTTTTCAAACCACCAGCGTTCAAATATAGGAACATAGTATAAGAGCCCGCGGGATCAGGCCAATGGCCCATCTAGTCCAGCATCCTGTTCTCACAGTGGCCAACCAGATGCCTGTGGCAAGCAGGATTCGAACTCAAGAGCCCCCTCTCCTCCTCTGGTTTCCCAGCAACTGGTATTCAGAAGCATCACTCTGGAGGCAGAGCTGCAGCTACGGGATTATGAAGATCATATGTGTTAAAAGGGAACAGGCAGTGTAGTTTCCCCCCCATGAATGAAGCAGCAATAGCCCCTGAGGCTAATGGACCCCTAGCCATTATGGTCAGCTTTGCAACAGATGATGATGAAATATTAGTAACTAGCTGACCCGGCCACGCCTTGCTGTGGCTGATTTCGTGAAATGCAAAAGTAAGATACAGTATGAAAGAGAAAGCGTATGTTTACTTACACCTTATCTCGTTGAAGTTCAGTCTATGTGTTCTCCGTTTGCCCCTCCCGTTTTTGTCTTCGTTTCTACAACTGTTTATTACTACTATTTTAGTCTATGAGGTTCTTTGTCCTGATTTTGTCAATGGCCTTCTTCGATGTTGTTGACGTGTAGTGGTGGGCTGTATGTTTGTTTTTATAGGAGCACGTTTGTATCCGTGGAAGGTGTGGTATCTGGCCTGAAATGTGAGTAGCAGCATTGTCGTCCAGCCTCTATCTACAGCTGGTCGAGGTAGCGTCGCAAACCGCGAAAATGGCGATTCCTCCCGGTGTGGTTCTATACCCGCCGGCGGAGCCAGCAGTAGTGTTTGTGGGCGGTCTGTATGTCGATTGGATGGTGGTAGTGACGTCGGGAAAGGAGGAGGAGGGGTCAGAAACAGGTGTGTTGTGCTGTGCTGTTTAACGTCCACTGGAGGGCGCTATATTTTTTGCACAAAATCACATTTTCACCTGGGAAAGGTGTGGTATTTGTGCAATGTAAGTACATACGATCACTCCCATATGGGCATGGAACGTTGTGTCCAAATTTGAACGGAATCGATCAAGGGGTTACGGAGAAAGGCGATCGTTAACAAACATCCAACTTGAACGATTTAATATATATAGATATTTGTTCCAGCTGTCAGGGAGATAGCGGAGCAGAGAGCCTGTGGCAGGCACTGGCGAGCAAACCTCTGGGCTGCCTGACCCAAAATGCAGCCCCAAGGAGAAGCCCAGATGATCTACTGTAGACCTCAGCAAAGCTGGTGCACCTTCCAGATGTTTTATGCATGACTCCCATCCAGTTCCAGCATCTGGAGGGCAGCAGGTTGCCAGAGGCGGACCAGCTTGGTGCTTTTCTGCTGTGTCACACTTTGTTCTCCATCTGCTCAGCCGGTGAGTCACGCGGCTTTGGCAGCTGGAGTGTGAAGAAATGCCAGCAGGCAGCCGCGATTCACGTGTCCTTGGGTGGGGAAGGAATTGAGCAAGAGGAGGCCTCTGTGTCTCCAGGGTTGCATCGGATGGGATCCGAGCTACGTTGGTGCAACCAGGCAACGTGCCTTTTTCCGAGCCGAACACCCACAGGCTAAAGGCCGTGAGCTGAATAAACTCCTTGCACCGAATCTGATCCCCTTTGCACCAGCTTCGGAAATGTAGGAATCAACCGGCATCCCCAACCTTCGGCCCTCCAGATGTTTTGGAGTACAATTCCCATCATCCCTGACCACTGGTCCTGTTAGCTAGGGATCATGGGAGTTGTAGGCCAAAACATCTGGAGGGCTGCAGTTTGGGGATGCCTGATGACATCCCGAGAAGCTGAAGGTTGGGAGATTTGGGACAGAAGGGAAAAAAACCTTTTTCACACAGCAAATAGTTAAACTGTGGAACTCACTTCCACAGGAGGCTGTGATGGCAAAGCTCTGCCTCCACAATGCTTCTGAATACCAGTTGCTGGAAACCGCAACTTTACCTTTACCTTTTTAGTATAGCACTAGCTGACCCGGCCACGCCTTGCTGTGGCTGATTTTATGCTTATTACCATCAGTAGCAGCTGCAGCCAAAATAAACCCCCGCCGGCGTCGTGTGCACTCTGCACGTGCTCAGGTGCCCTCTCGCAGCCTGTGGCAGAAAAAGCCGAGGAAGGAGGCCTCTGACGCCGTCTGAGGGAAAAGCACTATGGAAACGCACAGATAAAAAACACACATCGGGAGATCACTGAGGGACGATCACGGTGGCCATTTCCCGGCGTGCCTTGCCTGTGGCCCTTTCAAGGGGAAAAGTGCTAGTAACCCTCTACAGAGAGGATTTGATTCCATTTCCCAGAGTGCCTTGAGCCTGCGGTTGGTTGGGATAATAAGCCCACTGTTTCCCAGCATGCCTTGCGGTTTGGGCGAAAGAGCTTAGTTCACCCACAGGGCGCCTTGACTCCATTTCCCAGTGTGCCTTGCGGGTCCGGCCTAGTTAACTGTGAGAGGCAGTGGCCTCCATTTCCCAGCGTGCCTTTGACATAAGAGATATTTACATTTCCCTGTTTCCCAGCCAAGTTAATCACACCCTTTTGTCTGGCACTCAGGTATCAGGAAGCCACTGAGACAATCACCTCCTCCTTCCTTGCAGAGAAACAGTTTGTCAGTTTGGGAGTGAAAATGGAGACAGGCCTGCCGTTGCTAGAGGGCGATGTTTTGCTGGTGATGTCATATGTGCGCGCCAATTTTTTTTTGCGTTTTTTCTTTATTTTAGGTATGTCAGGTGTGGTTTTTTTGAATTGTTATTATGCCAGATTATTTTGAGATGGTAATGGAACGCTGTGTCCAAATGTGATGCAATTTGGTCCAGCGGTTACGCAGCAAGGGTGTTTCGGACAAACACGCAATGGGAACATTTTTTAATATATAGATGAGAAAGCTTGATTGCAATTTTCTTTCAAGATCAAATCAGTATTATTTTGATCCGTTGTTGCAGGGGCCCTCGAAGGCCCATAGGTCGGTATCGTCTCTTCCTATTTGGTAATCCGGCACTGTGAAAAACAAGACTGGAGCAGAGAGGGATGTGGCCTAGGGCAGGTTCCAAGGGCCAGGTCGAGAGGCCTCAGGGGCCGTGTTTAGCCCTCTCAACCAATCTAGGTGGCCCAGTGGTCTGACTCAAGCCAGCTTCTCGCAGGTGGTCAGGCGAGCAGAGGGCAAACAGAGGCAAGCAGCTTTTGCCAACCTGGCCCCACCGGATGTTCTGGACTATTTGTGGTTATTTCCTCATCTTGAGAAGACTTTTCAGACCCTATATCCTCAATTATAATTATATTTAAGCAGAGTAGTCATAATACTGCTCTCTCATCCAGCAGGTCCTTCGGCAAATCACTTTGTCTGGTGGCAGAGAGCACAACCGCCCCGGCTAGAGCTCACCAACAGCCCTCTCCTTCTCCGTGAATCTGCCCAATCCTAAACCCATCCGGGTTTAGTGGCCATCCCTGCCCCCTGCGGGAAGGAGTTCCACAGTTGAACTATGCACCGCGCAAAGAAGCACTTTATTTTATGCTCGAAAGCCCCTGGGCACCATCCCATTGCAATTTGCACAAAAATTAACAGCTGCTAATGTAAATGCATAGGTTGCAAATTCGGGGCAACGGTTGGCGGGGAAACCACCCTAGGAGCAAAGCAATAAAAATAATAATTTTTGTTTGAAGAAAGCGGAGATCTAAGAGCTAGTAGATCTAAGACCTGAGGCTCGTGGGGCACACGACCAGGCCACGCTCCCAACACTGCACAAACATGACGATGAGTCACGAGAACATAGCATTAAGGATCGGAAGGTGCGTTAAATTGGAGTTCCCAGGGGAACCACATTAGTGAGAAACTCCTGCCATAGTCCTATGTATGCATCCAAACCGGTGGATCAGGGATAACCCATTATGGGCTTCACCCGATATGCGCCCACTCGGACGTTTAGATCTACGGAACTGACACCTCCACAAGCGCTGCATAGTGTTTGTTCCACTCTTGCAAGAGATGGAATTTTCAATGTGGCAGCTCTGAACTTTGGAACTCCCCGCTCATTGACGCTAGGCCAGCACCTTCGCTCTACCGCTAAAAACGTAAGAAGGGACTGCTGGATCCGGCAGGCAGCCCACCCTGGTCCAGCATTCTGTTCTCGCAGTGGCCAACCAAATGCTTGTGGGAAACCCGCAAGCGGGATCCGAATTCAAGAGCCCTCTCTCTTCCTGTGGTTTCCAGCAACAGGCATTCAGGAGTGTTGCAGTCTCCAGCTGAGGAGGCAGCACAGAGCCATTCTGGCTAGTAGCCGTCAGTAGCCTCCTGCGTGCATTTGTTTATTCCAGCCAGCCTACGCAAGGCATGTAATTTTTGCTTGTCATTTGGTTTTTTCCATGTAACTGGAGATTGAACCAGTGACCTTCTGTAAGCAAGGGGGGTGCTCTGCCACTGAGCAATCGCTCCCTCCCTGTCTGCTGGGGCGTTTGAGGTGGGCCTCCACCTATGCCAGGGGTCCCCAAAGTTACCTGGCCTCGGGCCGGTTCCTCCAGCGCCGATCGCACGACGGGCCGGAGGGCGGAGGAGCGCGCGCACACTCTATTTCTGGCGCACTTTCGGGTCAACGGAGCTCTGGAAATAGCTTGTGTGCATGCTATTTGTCTGAAGCTCAACATCAAAAAAACTAAGATCATGGCCACTGGTCCCATCACCTCCTGGCAAATAGAAGGGGAAGAAATGGAGGCAGTGAGAGATTTCACTTTCTTGGGTTCCATGATCACTGTAGATGGTGACAGCAGTCACGAAATTAGAAGACGCCTGCTTCTTGGGAGAAAAGCAATGACAAACCTAGACAGCATCTTAAAAAGCAAAGACATCACCTTGCCAACAAAGGTCCGTATAGTTAAAGCTATGGTTTTCCCAGTAGTAATGTACGGAAGTGAGAGCTGGACCATAAAGAAGGCTGATCGCCGAAGAATTGATGCTTTTGAATTATGGTGCTGGAGGAGACTCTTGAGAGTCCCATGGACTGCAAGAAGATCAAACCTATCCATTCTTAAAGAAATCAGCCCTGAGTGCTCACTAGAAGGACAGATCCTGAAGTTGAGACTCCAGTACTTTGGCCACCTCATGAGAAGAGAAGACTCCCTAGAAAAGACCCTGATGTTGGGAAAGATGGAGGGCACAAGGAGAAGGGGACGACAGAGGACGAGATGGTTGGACAGTGTTCTCGAAGCTACCAACATGAGTTTGGCCAAACTGCGAGAGGCAGTGGAGGATAGGTGTGCCTGGCGTGCCTTGGTCCATGGGGTCACGAAGAGTCGGACACGACTGAACGACTGAACAACAACAACAACATGCGCACGGACCTCCGCAGACCCGGAAGTGCGCCGGAAATGACGCTTGCACATGCACACAAGCTATTTCCGGCGCCGCGCTGACCCGGAGATGGGCAGCAGCACCGCACCGTGCCGCAACGGTAAGAGCAGGTGGTGGCGGCGGGCGGCGGGGGTCGTATAATTGGCTCGCGTGGGCCGTATCCGGCCCACGGGCCTTAGCCAGAGCGGTACCTATTTATCTACTTGCACTTTGACGTGCTTTTGAACTGCTAGGTTGGCAGGAGCAGGGACCGAGCAATGGGAGCTCACCCCGTCGCAGGGATTCAAACCGCCGACCTTCTGATCGGCAAGCCCAAGAGGCTCAGTGGTTTAGACCACAGTGCCACCCGCGTCCCTTCATTGAGGCGTAGGCAACCTTTTTTCCTGCATTCCCTACTGGGCAACTCGCTACAAAGTGGGTGGGCCCCATAGGTGCCAACTCCCTGCGGCCCTGGGTGCCCCAACACCCACAAATTTCCCCGTGAAGCGGCTGGGTACCCAGAGAATTCGGGGCTGGGGTCATGAACACTACATGGCACCCATAAACCCGGGCACCCATGGTCATGGGGCCAAGCTGGCATTCCTGATGGGTCCAAACCAGCTGTGAATGAGACAAGGTCCAAAAGTTGCCAATGCCACCCCCCTTAGCCTGGGGAAGCTTAGGAGGAGCAAGGAGCTTTTGAACTCAATCTACAGACCACCTGAAATTAGACCATATTTCCACATAATGTAGTTTGAGGCATAGAAACCAGTATTCTGAGAATCTCGGCTTTCTTTAAAAAGCAAAACAAAACCAGCCTCTTGCCCTTATACTGGCACAGCAGCAGCAGAAGAAGAGTTTGGATTTGATATCCCGCTTTCTCACTACCCAAAGGAGTCTCAAAGAGGCTCACATTCTCCTTTCCCTTCCTGCCCCACAACAAACACTCTGTGAGGTGAGTGAGGCTGAGAGACTTCAAAGAAGTGTGACTAGCCCAAGGTCACCCAGCAGCTGCATGTGGAGGAGTGGGGATGCGAACCCGGTTCACCAGATTACGAGTCCACCGCTCTTAACCACTACACCACACTGGCTCTCCAGCAGGTTTCCAAGTACACAACACAATCCACACTTGGAAAAACGTTGATCGCCAAACGGCTTTATTGTTGTTGCCCCTCACTAGGTCTTGTGGAAGAGGAACAAATTATTTAAACAAGCAAATATATGCCAGAGCTATTTGTACAAACGTTTCGGATTAATCCTAGCAACAAAACAACTGTCAGACGAACCATTAAGCAAAATAAGTCCGTGCTTAAGGCATCAAGGGATGGGGGACACCGCAGAAATTTCCCATTGCTGGATTTTTAACATTAAGGTTCACAAATTGCCCAGCTGAGTGTTCATTTTCTCAGTTGAAGTATATTAAAAACCCCAGGCGAACAACAAGGCA
Source organism: Darevskia nairensis (assembly GCA_034642065.1). Classification (NCBI taxonomy): domain Eukaryota; kingdom Metazoa; phylum Chordata; class Lepidosauria; order Squamata; family Lacertidae; genus Darevskia; species Darevskia nairensis. Next base: position 7,847 of record JAWWNI010000489.1, read on the forward strand.
ACAAGGCAAGCTGGATGCCTTATCTCTAAGTTTAGAAGCCGGTGTGTTGCGTAAGATGAGTTTTGAGGACCTGATCAAAGACTTTGCAATTAGAAAAGTTAGGAGGAAATTTTTCAAATAGAAATAAACAAAAATAATCATTTTTTCCATCTGTTTCATTTTGAAAGATAAAACGGCATCTTACGGTTTATTGTTTATGTTTTGAACTAGATATATACGGGGGGCCCAATATCTTTTAAGGGCTTAATCCGGCCCTGTGTCAGATAAGGGTGCTCAGCCCCTTGGAGACTGTCCCAGCCACGGAACAGCTCAAGAGGCGACTCACACAAGCAAGCCAAGCCGCATACTTCACATCATCCCAGACAATAACAAAAATCCCCAAGCACTTAGAGCCCTTGGCCAACGTGATGACTAGCTGACAAAATCCCTTCCCTATTCTAAATACGCCAACGACTCAGAACTCCTCCTGGATTGTGATCGGGACTAATCCGCTGAGTCATCCGGAGGGAAATTTAAGTGGATCTGCACCGCTGTTCAACATCCTGCCCTGGTTAAGGCAGTTCCTGGTTTTCCAGAGGAAGCAGGAGGCAGGTGGAGGGAGATACGCTCAGAAAATGATAAAGACGTGCAGTTGGGGAGGTTTGAGGATAGTGGCTGTGGGTTAACAGGACAAATAAATGGGTTAACAGGACACTGGAGGAGTGACACGAGGATTTTGGCTGTGCCCTGGGAGTAACTGCTCCTGCCTTCTTATCTCCTGATATTTCAGGAATGTTAGAGGAGGCCAGCTGCTCCCACCTAATCCAGCAACCTGTCCTCACAGCAGCCACCCAGATCAAGGACGGACTTTGGTAATTTTTTTGTGGTCTGGGCATAGCTGTCAACCCTCCCTTTTTTGGCGGGAAACTCCCTTATTCCAATGTCGTTTCCCGCTGCTATCCGGGATTGTTGATATCCCTTAAATTTCCTGGATTTCAAAGGCAGCAGCTCCTCTCCCTCCCTGCCGGCCAGGGAGGCTCCTCAGCTGCGTTGCTCGGCTGCCAATAAGGAGTCTGAGACTGACTGGGGGCGGAGCTTGCATGCCTTGTGCAGCCAGACCCTCACGCCCAACCAGACAGACAGCCTGCCTGCCGTCTACGCTCTCGCTCTTTCGCTCACCCGTTTGTGCGCAGCCTCTGGAGTGCAGGGTGGCGAGGCTACTTGGTGCCATTGCACCGCCCTCGTGGCATCCCTTATTTTCAAATCTAAAAGTACAGAGGTACCTTGGTTTAAGACCAGCCCTGTTTACGAACTATTCGGTATAAGAATTCAGCAAAACCAGAAGTATAGTGGTATCACTGGTTACAAACGGGATCCGTTCCGGAGCCGCGTTCATAACCTGAAAGGTACGCAACATGAAGCGCCGCGTCTGCGCATGTGCGTGACACGATTTGGCACTTCTGCACATGCGCATGATGTCATTTTGTGCGTCTGCGCATGCGTGAACCGCCGAACCCAAAAGTAACCCGTTCCGGTACTTCCGGGTCCGGTGCGTTCGTAACCCGTGACGAACGCAACATGCAGCGTTCGTATCGCGAAGTACGACTGTAGTGTTCCGGTTAGTGAACTTTACCTCGGTCTATGAATGGAAGCCGAACGGTGGAAGGGCACCGGCGGCGGGAGGCCTCATTAGGGAAAGCGCACCTCTGTTTAAGAAGAGTTTTGGTTTAAGAACGGACTTCCGGAACGGATTAAGTTCGTAAACCGAGGTACCACTATACTAGACAAACATGTGGATTTGCAGTTGTTTGCATACATAGTGATATAATATACCTTTTACTTTTTATTCCATTATTAATTTATATATTTCATTTGCTTTTTACTTCCGTTTTATTTTGTTCAATTGGAATATTCTGTAACAACAAACAAACAAACAAACAAACAAACAAACAACAAATATACCAAAAAGGGGAAGGGAATGGGAAGTCAAGGCCTCACTCCCATTAACCTCCATCTCCGGGGCACTGACCCTGTGGACCTGGGATGTTCCTGACCTGGCAACGCTAGCAACCAGGTAAACAGAGAGGGGCACTGAATCCCCCCAAACTCCTGCCTCCTCCAAATGCTCTGGAACAGGGGTCAGCAACCTTTTTCAGCCGTGGGTCGGTCCACCGTCCCTCAGACCTTGTGGGGGGCCGGACTATATTTTTTTGGGGGGGAATGAACGAATTCCTATGCCCCACAAATAACCCAGAGATGCATTTTAAATAAAAGGACACATCCTACTTATGTAAAAAACTGTCAGCATATACCCTGCCTGGGGCAGTTTGTGAGACTGCCCCAAAGCCAGAGCAAAGCCGTGTGCGCACATCCCCGGCTACTGAGAGTCCGGTGGCGCAGTCATATGTGATTGTTCCCAGCGTGAAGAACAACACACACAAGCCATAATTAAGGCTAAACTATTTATTGTAGGAAAGTGCAGAGAGAATCTCTGCTGCCAGCATAAAGCAGTCCGTTCGGCATCAGGTCTAGCCAGAAGAGAGAGCACAAAGGCTAGGATTACAATAGTACAGTGAAACATAAACATTCCATGTAGGAAAACGGATAAGGCAGCTTTCTCACGCCTTAGTGAGACAGGCAAATGCTGTTTTCCGCTCGGCTTGGACAAAAATCATAACAAAAACATGCTGATTCCCAGACCATCCGCGGGCCCATGAGCCTTAGGTTGCCTACCCCTGCTCTGGAAGGAGTTTGTGAAGATGGGCCTTCGCTCGGGGACAGAATGCCTCCTTTGCCTGCAAAAGGTCACAGGTTCGATCCCCGGCGTCTCCAGATAGGGCTGGAAAAAGACTATGAAGGTGTCAGTGGGCCAACGACCTGACACAGTCCTGAACCCCTGTCTTAATTTCCATCGTTGAAAAAACCCCATTTCTCATGCTCTGCAATAGCTCCTGCAGAAAATTGTCAGCTAGTGAAAAACTAATTTTTAAGCAAAATAAATACCTATCGAATGGATCTTTAACATTTGGTTTCAGAGCTTAAAAAAACAACAAAAAAGGAAAACAATAACAACAGGAATATGGTAATTGGAATATTATATTACATATGAGTTATCATGTGAAGCAATGGAGTGCTAGTTGAGGGAAGTCAATTTAGATACAAAATCTACACAAAATTAAGTATGAAAAAAATATGTTTTCAGTTGGTTTGTTTATAGACTATTATTTAGTTGCTGGAGATAAAGAATCCAATGTATTATGAAGAAATCTGTGTAGACATGCATAATAATTTTTTATTTATGTATTTATGTATATATTCATGTATTTTTGTGTTTGTTAGTTTTTGTCCTTTTCCCCCCTTTTGTGATCTTTTTTCTTTCTTTGCGAGAAGCGAGGTTACAGGGAACCAGGCAGAGGGCCTTCTCGGTAGTGGCACCTGCCCTGTGGAACGCCCTTCCAGCAGATGTCAAGGAAATAAGCAGCTATCCTATTTTTAAAAGACATCTGAAGGCAGCCCTGTTTAGGGAAGTTTTTAATATTGAATGCTGTATTGTTTTAATATTTGATTGGAAGCCGCCCAGAGTGGCTGGGGAAACTCGGCCAGATGGGCAGGGTACAAATAGTAAATTATTATTTTTATTATTATTTCTCTTTGTAAAATGAAAAATGAATAAAAAGAAATTGAATAAAAAGAAAAAGAAAACCCCCCATTTCTCTCTGGCTATCTTCCCATCTGCTCCGCTCCATCCCCCTGCCTTCCAGTCCTGCCATCGGCCTCATCTCTCCCTGCCGAGATGCACCTGCCGCGACGGGAGGTCGCCACCCACGATGGAGAGATGGGTGGTCCATTTCCAAGTGCCGCTTGCTTTCACCTTTGCATGTGGGGAGGATGGAGGAGAAGGCCTGTGTGTGGATGTGTCTCTCTCTATATAAACGATCACCTGTGCTGCAGGAGGTTACCTGTGTGAGTCGAGGCGGCGAGAGTGGGTGGGAGGACTTTGACTGAGCTCTGTCGCTTGCAGGCACCTGGGCGTAGCTCAGCCAAAAGGGAGACGAGCCGGTTCCTGGAGCAGATGTTTGCCTCGCCTGCTCACCACACTTATAAGCCAGGCTCCCGGGTTCTTCCCGAAGCTTTTCCCAGATTCTATTCGCCCCGATCTCCCGAGGGTCCAAACTTCGGCAGGATGGAGCAAGTGGGGATCTTCTCCTCCAAGCCAACCGAACCACTTATCTACAAAGTCAAAGTGGCGACCGGGCAAGGGCTCCTAACCGGGACCTTTGATTCCATTTCCATCACCTTGGTGGGGACCAACGGAGAAAGCGCCAAGCAACTTCTGAACCGGGTCGGAACCAGTTGTGCCAAGGGATCGGTAAGCTTTGGGGTTTGGGGGTTCAGGGGGGTGCTGGGGAGAGGGTGGCCTGCCAGCTCCCCAGAGCAAATAGCAGCATCCTTTTGCCAACGGGTTGTTAAGGATGACCTTCAGGGAGCTTTCATCTCTAGGATGCTACGATTAAACAAACGACAATAAAACAAATTGGCTTCTAAGTTTTTAATTCATGCGCGATTGGTGATAAGCCACAAACGACAGCTCCGGGACCCAAACAAATTTGCAGGAGAGCTCAAATTAATAGCCGGGTATCCTTTTGAGTCCGACATTTCGCAATGTTTAGCTTTCGAAAGCGGACTGGAAAACTCAACCAAAGAACAGGTAGGTAGCCGTGTTGGTCTGTCATAGTCAAAACAAAATCATAATAATAAAAAATTCCTTCCAGTAGCACCTTAGAGAACAAACTTAGTTGGTCTCTAAGGTGCTACTGGAAGGAATTTTTTAATTTTTTATTTTGTTTCAACCAAAGAACTCTCTCGTTTCGCGATACAAGTAGCAGCCTGAAAGCTTTGTGCTGAACGTCGGGTTTCGCAGGTGAAAAACGGGGGGGACGATCTCTGCCTGGCTACTTAATTTTGCGTTTCAAATGCAAGGAGTCTGCCAAAAAAATGTTGAAGGCCTTTAAATCTAAATTGATCCGGCCTCGCTTGTGGTTACTGAGACTCGGAGCAGTGGCCTTCAGACATGAGGACCTAGGAGGCTGAATTATACTGAGCCAGACCCGTGGTCCATCTAGCTCAATATTGTTTACACTGGCTGGCAGCAGCTCTCTAAGATAGCAGATAGGACCTCTCCCATCTCCCTTGGAGATGCTGGGGATTAAAAAATCAGGGACTTTCTGCATGCCTTCTCCTCCTCGGATATTTTCACACAAATCAGTAGGAACCTTTTTCACACTCTTCCATTAGTGTGAATGTTGTTAAGCAGAAGAGAAAGAGAGAGAGATTTTTAAATGGGTGTATATTCTCTCCAATATAGATAAATAAAACCTATTGAAGTCAATGGGCCTAAGTTAGCCACGACGACCATTAATTCCAGCGGGGTCTACCCTGCATGGAACTGACATTAGATACGGCCCAGGAACTGCAAACCCGCCATACCACAAATAACTTGTTTATTTATATTATTGGTTGCATTTAAAATTTAAAATTGGACTGCATCTAGTCCAATGCAGGAATCTTCTGCCCCACATGGGGCTCAAACCCACAACCCTGAGCTTAAGAATCTCATGCTCTGCTGACTGAGCTATCTGGTGGGCTATATCCCACCTTTATCTCTGAAGAGCTCAATTGTGGTCTCAGTTGTGAAATGCAACTACGGATGGGCAATATCATCCACTCACCTGGATTGTATGTGCAGGCAGGGTACAGGACAAGGGTCTGCTAAGAGGGCGTGAGAGCAAGGTTGAGCTGCGTTGACAAAGGATAAGTCTAACTCTGCCGCCCGAGGCAGTTTGCCTCTGAATATCCCTCGCTGGGATTTGCATGCCAGAAGAGCACACTGCTGTTGAACCTCAGGTCCTGCCTGGGGGCTTCGAAGAAGAGGCACGATCTGGTTGGGCCACTGTGAGAACAGGACGTTGGACCTGGATGTAAGGAGCTGGCCCAAAGTTGCAGAAGTGAATTCCGTAACTCATTGAGGTCTAGAAACTTGGTTAGTCGGCATATTGGCAGGTGCGTCACTCGGTTGCTTCTCGCTCCATGGCGATTTGATGACTGACTGTAAGAAGTGACTCAAAGGCACGTGGCAAGTTGCCTTAGATCACACGCCAAGCTATTGACTCCTCACACCAGTGGCAGCTGCTGGATCGTGGCTCGAGAGCGAGACCTTCCCCTGTTGCTTGATGCTAGAGATACTGGTGGTGAACTGGGGGGCCTTTCAGATGCAAATCACACGCTCTCTGTGACTGAGTGTTGTGTTCTACCCTTGCATAGCTCAGTCAGTAGAGGAAGCCTTGATTAACTAGAGGGCCCAGAATCCTTTGAGAGAACACATGCAACCCAACACTCCCGTGTTTATTGACTTCCGATGTTAAGCTATTCCACAGGCATTTGGCTATGTCCAGTTTAAACTTACATTATTAAAAATCACCTCTTCACTCCAGGCAATGGGCAGGTAACATAAGAAACGGGGATAATTGTTTTGTTCTGTTTCAGCTGTTTATTTTGTGCTTTTTGTCTTCTGAACTGCCCTGAGATCTTTGGATGAAGGTGTTGTAAGAATATCAAGGTCTTATATATATATATATAATAATAATTGTTCATAAGTGTGCCAAGCAAAACAAGGCCTGTCTCCATTTTGACTCCCAAACTGACAAACGGTTTCTCTGCAAGGAAGGAGGGGGTGATTGTCTCAGGAAAATAAAGTGATAATTTCTGGCATCCTGATGCCTGAGTGCCAGACATGGGCCATTTCCCTCACAAAGAACCCACCACCTAAAATGGATTTGGATCGTTAGCCCTACATTAGCCCTGCCAGGCCAGGCCAGGAAACAATAAACCTTTTGTTTTGCTGAAATGTGTGTCTGGGGGGGAGGGGGGTCAGGGAAAGATGGCACAGGTGTGAGAATCCTCAGGTTACCTCGTCTGACCCTCCCAACCTGTGATGCAGCTGTGATGTATCTGGGGAGGTGGTCCTGGGTTACACCCCTTTTTGTGATGTATGTATGATGTATAGGGGGTGGTCTTGAGCGGGAGGGGGGAATTTCAAAAGTCTATATAGGAGCTGGCGCACCATTGTTCTGGGTTCCTCCTCCATTTTGGGAGTGAGGGCCTCTGTTGCAACAGATATAATAAAATTTTGCTTCTCAGTTTTTCTCTGGTTGGCCTCTGTAAATTTACTCCTACCGATTAAAAGGCTCTTGTGTACCCCATAAGGGAATAAGAGCAGATTTTTGTTTATTTCAAAGGGCAGTATATAAATTTTAACAACAGCAACAGTCCTGCTGGATCAGGCCAATGGCCCATCTAGTCCAGCATCCTGTTCTCACAGTGGCCAACCAGGTGCCCGCTGGGAAACCTGCAAGCCGGATTTGAACACAAGACCCCTCTCCCGTCCTGCGACTGGTATTCAGGAGCATTAGTGCCACTGACCATGAAGGCAGAGCATAGACATGGTGGCTGGTAGACATCGATAACCGTCTCTTCCGCGAGTCTGTCTGATCCTTGTATAACCCTTCCATAACGATGGCCATCAGAAATAAATATAGGGTAATAATAGGTTGTATCAAATGTTCGGTCCTGCTGAGAGTACGCAGATGGAAATCAATGGACATGACTAACAGGGCCCAATTAATTTCATCAAATCTACTCTGAGTAGGACTTAGCTGGATACAGCCCAATCTCAGAGTATTTACTGATGATGGCTCTTCAGAAATGCTTCTGATAGTTGGATATGGTGTTTTTTTTTGGAAGTCTAACCTGATTGGCCTTTGTTTCAAATGGGATTGGGGCAGGGAAAAGGGGTTGGAGATCTCTGGAAACAGAACTGAAGTTCACATTTGAAACTCACAGAATCTTAGAATTGTAGAGTTGGAAGGGGTCCCCAGCGGTCATCTAGTCCAGCCCCCTGCAATGTGGGAATTGCAGCTACAGAATCGCTGTGATTCTCATGTTTGGATTCTGGACAACTCAGAACTGAAACGCTTTTGAAGGGGAAATGTCTGCATTCCTCCTGCGCCTACTTGAAGGCATTGCAAAGGTTTCCTGTCTGTCTCAATGCAGGCGCTGCTAATTGACTCAGCATTGCTTAGAGATGGTTGTGTTAACTGCCAATTACTGTTTTTGGGAAACAATCGCTGAGTTTAACTTGGCATGCATCTAAGCCCTTAATTGACCTGTCACAGCCTGTCCTCCCTGCGGTCAGTCTTTGACACCCGCTTCCATTTTCCTCCCCCCCCTCCTCCTTACACCCACGTGCACCGAAGATTCACATATCTGATTACTCTCATCTTTCAGCTGACGCAACAAGGCACTTTTTGTTGCTGCTGTTGCAAAGTTCGGCCACGGAAATCTGAAAGAGGCTCACAGGCTCACTTCGCAATGTGATGCAGCAGCTAAAAAAGCCCATGCAATTCTGGGCTGCATCAATAGGAGTATAGCATCTAGATCAAGGGAAGGAATAGTACCACTGTATTCCGCTCTGGTCAGACCTCACCTGGAATACTGTGTCCAGTTCTGGGCACCACAGTTCAAGAAGGAGACGGACAAGCTGGAACGGGTCCAGAGGAGGGCAACCAAAATGGTCCAAGGCCTGGAAACGATGCCTTATGAGGAACGGCTTAGGGAGCTGGGTATGTTTAGCCTGGAGAAGAGAAGGTTCAGGGGTGATATGATAGCCATGTTCAAATATATAAAAGGATGTCATATGGAGGAGGGAGAAAGGTTGTTTTCTGCTGCTCCAGAGAAGAGGACACGGAGCAATGGATCCAAACTACAAGAAAGAAGATTCCACCTAAACATTAGGAAGAACTTCCTGACAGTAAGAGCTGTTTGACAGTGGAATTTGCTGCCAAGGAGTGTGGTGGAGTCTCCTTCTTTGGAGGTCTTGAAGCAGAGGCTTGACAGCCACCTGTCAGGAATGCTTGGATGGTGTTTCCTGCTTGGCAGGGGGTTGGACTGGATGGCCCTGGTGGTCTCTTCCAACTCTAGGATTCTATGATTCTAGGGAATACACGAATCACACCGTTGTTTTAAACTGCCTATGCGTGTGTGCGTGTTGGGGAAAAAGATACGCAAAGAATTAGAAGTTTTTAAATTGCGCTTGGCATGGACCAAGCAGAGAGAGAAGAGTTTACCTGCTTTTCTCATAACATCAACGAAGCCGAATGTTAGGAGATTCAGGACTGATGAAGGGAAACACTTCTTCATGCAGTGGCGTGCATCGTTTTAACTATGGAATTTGGACTGCTTGAAAAGAGAATTAGATAAATCCACATAGGGCAAGTCCAGTGCCGGATTTAGGTATAAGCTAAACAAGCTATAGCTTAGGGCCCCACTCTCTTGGGGCCCCCCAAAAAATTTAAAGGAAAAAAATAACTGGATGTACATTTCTGAAATATAAGATACAAAACAACTAAAATAAAACCTACATACAGCAACAGTGATTTGTGTTGTGTAGGCTCCTATGATGTAAGGAATGAGCCCCGCCTGCTAGCCTGTTCCCTAAAATATCACGGGTTTGCTCCTTTCTATATATAGGGTGCCTACATTCTGCATGGACTGGGCACATGGGCCTTTTTATTTGAAAACTTTATTACATTTTATGGATTACTAGCTGACCGGGCCACACCTTGCTGTGGGTGATTTGGTGAAATGCAAAAGTAAGATACAGTATGAAAGAGAAAGCATATGTTTACTTTACACCTTATCTTGTTGAAGTTCAGTCTATGTGTTCTCCGTTTGCCCCTCTCGTTTTTGTCTTCGTTTCTACAACTGTTTATTACTACTGCTTTAGTCTATGAGGTTTGTGCTGTGCTGTTTAATGACCACTGGAGGGTGCTATATTTTTTGCAGAAAATCACATTTTTACCTGGGAAAGGTGTGGTATTTGTGCAATGTAAGTACATACGATCACTCACATATGGGCATGGAACGTTGTGTCCAAATTTGAACGGAATCGATCAAGGGGTTACGGAGAGAGGCGATTGTTAACAAACATCCAACTTGAACGATTATATATATACTAGTGGAAGGTAGCCCGTTACAATAACGGGCGCTAGAGGAGGAGGAGGAGGCGGCGGCAGGAGGCGGTAGAGGCTGGCGGCTGAGTGCAGCTGACAGGCGTCCCCGGCGGCAGCTTTGGGCAGGTAGGCCTCGGGTGAAGCCGGGGGCTCGCGTGATCGGCGCTGCCGGGGGAGAGAAGGAGCATAGCGGCGGCGGCGGCGGCCGGAGGAGGAGGAGGAGGAGGCTCCGTGCAAGGCGGCGGCGCTGCCCCAACTGACAACGCGCGTGCGCCCCCGCTGCCTCCCGGACACGCCCCCCTCTCCGGCCGCTCCAATGCCTGCGTCCCTGTTGGGGGGGGGGGAAGTAGAGCTCTCCAATCCGTGCGTCCCTGTGGGACATGCGCACTCGCGCAGTTCCACTGACACACAGTGGACGCAGGGACACTTGAACATGATTATGTGTGATATAGATGGGGGGAGGTGGAAATAGCATCCCCGCCCCTTATGCTTCTGTTACGGCGGAAATCACGAGCTTTCTGATACAGACCGAAGCTAATTTGGCAGCCCTTGGGCTGATGATCCGAGGCCACCAATTTTCTCTGCTTTCCGGAACTCTTGCTAGTGAGTCACAGTTGCTTCCCTGCCTGTCACATTGATGCGAACTGGCTTGGCGAGGGTGCAATCAGGGCACCCATCTTAATGCGTTACAGGCTAAATCACATGAATACCTGGAGATCTTTGATCTCTTCCCCTGCCATGCAACGAGCCTGATGTACACGAGATAGCCAAGGCGTGTTGAGCAAACCCAGGTCTCGTGACCCAGCAGTGCATCTCTCTGTGTGTGTGTGTGGCCGCTGGGGCTGGCATGAATGAGCTTCGGTGGTACCACGGAATGCTCACCAACATTCCAGCTGCCGTCGCAGAATGTTAATGGAGCACGATTGCCACGAAGGAAGCGGATATTATTTCGAGATGCCACAGAAGCGTGGGAAGGGCTGTGTGCTGTAAACAGGTCAGGGAAGTTTGGGTGCTGAGGGACTGTGAACCGGGAAGATATTATAGCAGGATTCTGTTGGCACAGCAATAGTGGAATCTTCATTCCACACCTCAGTTTGAACCAGGCTTTCGCTACATTTGCTTGCATGCCTCTTGGGTATTTCCAAATTTTATCGGGCGAAATATTCCTGCATAGCAGGGGGTTGGAATAGATGACCCTCGGGGCCCCTTCCAACTCTACGATTCTGTGACCTTCCTGGCAAGGCTGGGAGAGCTTCCTGTTTGAGGTCTTGGAAAGCTGCTGCCAGTCAGTGTAGACAGTACTGGGTAAAATGGAATTCTACGATTCCACTTACTGGAGGTTTTTTTATATTGAGCTTCTGCCAAGGAGGCTCCAGGCCGTATGTGTGGATTTCATCCCCTCCCCACCCTCCCTATTGTCACCACAACAACCCTGCAAGGTAGGTAGCTCTGCCTGAAATAAATTTAAGGCTCAAGAGCACACACACAAAATTTCACAGCAGGAAAGTGGGTGGAAGCTGGATCTTTCCAGTCTAAGGGTTGGTGGTCCAAGATACTTTGCTGCCTGAGGCGCACCAGCAAATGGGGACTTGCACTAACAAAATCTCCACCCCCACATGGCACGCACAAAGACACCAAGCCAAGTTGCATCGGAGGATATCTAAGGCCAACCAAGTTATAATGACAACTGAGGGCAAAATTCCCCAAAAAGCACCTCTCCGGCTGCAAAAATACAACAATACAAATTGAATATCTAAAGAATTTGATGCCCACTATCACCTGCCTAAGTCAGCTGCCTCAATCTGCCTAATGGCAGGAGCGGCCGTCCCCAATCTTAATTCGGTAATCTACCGGCTACTCTTAGCTGGTTCACAATAATTGCTTTAATGCCTGAGCGGAGAGCTGCGGTTAACTTGGATTAGGCTGTGTAACGATTTGTTCATTGGTTGGCATCCATCTGCCTTGGGAGACAATGAAGGATCGTAAATTTGTTTATTTATTTTATAGATAAAAAATTATTTGGTTTTACAGATATCAAATCAAAACGATATCACAAGTATACTCAAATTTCCGAGATTCCCTTTAATCTCCCGGCTTCCCACCATGCCCTCCATGGTCATCGTTTTCAACTGCGTATTATTCCATCCTCTGTATTTAAAATCTGTCCATATTGTCTAAAGTTTTTGTTACATTATAAAAGTTAAAGGGAAAGGACCCCTGGACGGTTAAGTCCAGTCAAAGGCGACTATGGGATTGCGGCGCTCATCTCGCTTTCAGGCCGAGGGAGCCGCCGTTTGTCATATGGCCGGCAGGACTAAACCGCTTCTGGCGGAATGGGACACCGTGATGGAAACCAGAGCGCACGGAAATGCCGTTTACCTTCCCGCCGCAGTGGTACCTATTTATCTACTTGCACTGGCGTGCTTTCAAACTGCTAGGTTGGCAGGAGCTGGGACAGAGCAACGGGAGCTCACTCCGTCGCGGGGATTCGAACCGCCGACCTTCCGATCGGCAAGCCCAAGGGGCTCAGTGGTTTAGACCACAGCGCCACCCGCTGTGTTATTCAAAACCTGCAATTGTTTTCATTTGTTTGCAGTGGTCTCTCAGATACATTGCAAATCTTTCCCATTCTTTGTTGAAACTTTTGTCCTCTTGGTTTCTGAGCTTTCCAATCATTTTTGCTATTTCGACATATTCTAGCAACTTGATTTGCCCTTCTTCTCTTATATAGGGACTTCATCTTCTTTCCATCTTTGGGCTAAAAGCATCCATGCAGTCGTCTTTGCATGCATGAAAAGTCTTTTCTGCTCTTTGGGGTCTTTGTACCTAGAATCCCTTTTTAAAAAGCTCCAGGTTTAATTATAAAAGCTATTTTAAACATTTTTTTTCATTTCATTATATATCATTTCCCAGAAGGCTTTTATTACACTTCCACCACATATGATATAAGTTGCCTTCTTGTTCTTTACATTTCCAACAAATATTTATACTTGTCCTGTACATTTTTGCTAATTTAGTAGAAGTCAGATACCATCTATATATCATTTTCATATAGTTTTCTTTCAAGGTACAACACTCCGAAAATTTTAAATCCGTTTTCCATAACTTTCCCCAAGCAGATAATTGAATATTATGTCCCAAATCTCTCGCCCAGAGTATCATTACTGATTTAACCTGTTCATCCTTTGTGTGCCATTCCAAAAGTAATCTATACATTTTTGACAGTTATTTTACATTATTTTATAACAGATCTTTTTCTAATCTTGAGGCTTCATAACTGAATCCTTTCTTTTTTTATCTGTCTTAAAAGTCTCATTTAATTGGTGATACTGTAACCAATCAGTTAATAAATGCCTTATCTCTCCAAAATCCATCAGTTTCACCTGATGTTTTACTTCAGTTAACAGCTCTCTATAAGTCACCCATTCATTTCTCATATTTCCTTTTTTTCAGAGATATCACTTCAATTGGGGAAAGCCACCACGGTGTTTTCTGTTCTAGAAATTTTTTATATTTTTCCCATACCATAAAAATTGATTTCCTTACTAGATTATTCTGAAAACCTTTATGTACTTTTGCTTTTTCATACCATAGATATGCATGCTATCCAAATCTATTATCATGTCTTCCAAATCTAAAACATCTGCATTTTCCAATAATATCCATTCCTGGAGCCAGCAGACACAAAATGCCTCATAATATAGTTCTAAATCTGGCAAGGTGAAGCCCCCTCTTTCTTTCTCTTTAACTCTATGTAGTTATCTTTAAAAATATTAATATTCTCAGCTGTCAACCAAACACATAAATATTTGACTTTTTTCTCTATACATAAGCCCGTAGTTTGTTGTAAGTCCTTTTTATATTGTTCTGTCACGTTTTTCACCAAAACTTTAGTTTTGTTTTTATATAGTTTAAAAGCTGGTACCTGGCCAAATTCCTGGACCTTCTCCAAAACTTTTGGCATACCACTCTTGAGATGTTCCACCGTAATCACAAGGTCAAGGTAAATTTAACACACATGACTCCCCCACAAAGAATCATGGGAACCGTAGTTTGTTAATTGCTGGGAACTGTACATCTGTGTGCGCAATTCATTTTTTGTGGGGTGGGCTGTGTGGGATGAGCTTTAAGTGGCTGATTATTTATTCCATTTATACACCGCCCTATAACCGGAGGTCTCAGGGCGGTTCACAAACAAGACCACAACATATAAAATCAAACCAAAAACAATAACTCAATTTTAAAAAACCAAAAACCAAAAGAGAAACATTCTAAAAGGGTGTTGGATGTCAATAAGATCAACCAAAGGCCTGGTTAAAAAGCAACATCTTTGCCTGGCACCTCAAGGTGTATAATGAAGGCGCCAGGCAAACTTCCCTGGGGAGAGCATTCCACAGACAGGGAGCCACTGCAGAGAAGGCCCCGTTCTTGTCTTGCCACCCTCCGGACATCTTGAGGAGGAGACATACAAAGAAGGGCCTCGGAAGATGATCTCAGGGTCCAGGTAGGTTCACATGGGAAGAGGCGGTCCTTGAGGTCCTGAGCTGTTTATGTGTACAATTGATCTGGACCGTAAGGTAGGTAAAGGTAAAGGACCCTTGGACGGTTAAGTCCAGTCAAAGGCGGTTGCGGCGCTCATCTCGCTTTCAGGCCGAGGGAGCCTGTGCTTGTCCGCAGACAGCTTTCCGGGTCATGTAGCCAGTATGACTAAACCACTTCTGGCGCAACGGGACACCATGGCGGAAACCAGAGGTCACGAAAATGCCGTTTACCTTCCCGCCGCAGCGGTACCTGTTTACCTACTTGCACTGGCGTGCTTTCGAACCGCTACGTTGGCAGGAGCTGGGACAGAGCAACAGGAGCTCGTCCCGTCACAGGGATTCAAACAGCCGACCTTCCGATCGGAAAGCCCAAGAGGCTCAGCGCCACCCATGTCTGGATCGTAATCAACCCTAGGAAGGCCCATTTTGTCACACACACACACACACACACACACACACACACACACACCAACCACACCTTTCGCAACAGCCTCACAACAGGAAGAAATTAAAGAGGTTAATTGATCCATTCTGGGAATGCAGGGCCTGTTGGATTCCAGCTTGTTTGGCAGAGGAGCCCTGTTAAAAAAAAATAGTGGCAACCTCTCATTGTTCTGTTGCCGTTTTCAATCCACCCTGTCACTTGCTTCTGTGATGGGCAGCCGGGAGCCAGCGCACCGGAGTTCCTCTCTCTCGCGCATGTTCTCCGACCCACGTGGCATTCCAGTGGCAAGTACAGTCTGGCCTGGAATCTGAACGAACGTGACGGGCAGGCGTCGCTTTATGGTTGCCATCAAGTGAAAGCGAATCCTCAGCAGCAACTCCAAGTTGACTCACGGCAGGGTTAGCCAATGGATGGGCAGACTCAGCACATGCTCAGGGCAGGAGCAAAACAGCTCCCACCCACCCCAAAAAGTGTGTTGTTGTTGCTTTGAAAGAACTGGACGTACCCACACAAAATCAAAGCAGTCAAAATCTGGGCTTTGTTAGGCTTCCTTATCCACTGCCCCGTTTTTCTGCTCTCCTTTTATTCATTATCCCCTCTAGGCACACAGGGACCTGCTTTATATGCAGTCAGCTCATTGGCCCATTTAACTCAGTACTGCCTACACTGACTGGCAGCAGCTTTCCAAGACCTCAAACAGGAAGCTCAAACAGGTGGCAAAATGGAGGGTGGGGAGGGGAAGTAATCCACACATACGGCCTGGAGCCTCCTTGGCAGAAGCTCAATATAAAAAAAACACTCCAGTAAGTGGAATCGTAGAATTCCATTTAACTCAGTACTGCCTACACTGACTGGCAGCAGCTTTCCAAGACCTCAAACAGGAAGCTCTCCCAGCCTTGCCAGGAAGGTCACAGAATCGTAGAGTTGGAAGGGGCCCCGAGGGTCATCTATTCCAACCCTCTGTGATGCAGGAATTTTTTTGTCCAGTGTAGGACTCGAACCCACGGCCCTGAGATGAAGAGTCTCATACTCTACCGACTGAGCTATTCCGCAGGCCAGAGGACTGAACTGCTGCATGCAAAGCCCTGAGAGACGTCTCCTCCCCAATAGTTTTGAGATAAGCTTCATGCCCTAAGTTTTTATTTTCTCAGGTGTTAAAAGTGTCCTGTTTCCGGACTGCTCCAGTAAATCAATGGGATGTTGGGGGTCATGTTGACCCCAAAACCGTTTCAAGGAACGTGGAAGCTGGCGGCTGACAGGATTTCCACTGCCCAACAATTGAAAACAGTACGAAACTTGAATATTTCCATGTGGTATAAGAGCTTGTGGGCCTTGGTTAGTATGGGGGGGGGGGCAAACCTTGTAAATTACTGGTCTCAGGGGAACCCTGAAGATTTTTATTCAGTGTGGCAGGACTGTAATCTCTTACGCTTTTTATTTGCACACGCAATAATTTATCCCTGTGTTGCCTAGAGAAATATGGGTGCCGTGATTTAGGATTCGGGTGCCAAAACTCTTAGAATCATAGAGTTGGAAGGGACCCTGGGGGTCATCTAGTCCAACCCGCTGCGGCGCATGAATCTCAACACGCAACCCACCCACCCCATTCAATTTGAAGCCTTGCTTCGCTTTGCAAATGCTCTAGCAGTTTATGATTATATAATTATACGCCCTGCTTGGTATTGCTGATGCTAAGTAGATCTTTTATTACTGTTTATTTGTTTTGGTGATGTAAGACTCCGTTTTAAAAAGGAATTAAAGAGTGCGTCACCATAAGCGTTCTGCGTTGCGTGGAAGCAGCGTAAGCAGCGGGGAGCCGACTGCTGCACGTTCCTCGCTTTGGAAAAAACATGTACGGAGGTTCCATTTTCATAGCTTTCCATCCAAAAGTTTCTAGTCCTCAGGGCGTCTTATGCTGCGGGCGTACAAGTTATTTAGTTGCAATTGCTGCATTGCAGGGGTTTGGACCAGATGACTCTTGGGCCCCCCTCCAATTTGATGATTCTATGAACGCCAGTTCTCTTGGAGGCATGAAAGTGCCTCCACCCATTTTGGGGTGGGTGGGGTAAGGTTTGCGTCCCCCATCTTTGAATCAGGCTTCGCCAACTCCCCAGGTCCAGATTTTTCTAGTGGCGAACTAGCAAAGCGGAATGATGTTCCAGCACTCATCACCTGTGCACTATTATTGCACAGGTGTATGTTGCAGAATACATGGGATGCGGGTGGCACTGCGGGTTAAACCACAGAGCCTAGGGCTTTGCTGATCAGAAGGTCGGCGGTTCGAATCCCCGCACCGGGGTGAGCTCCTGTTGTTTGGCCCCTGCTCCTGCCAACCTAGCAGTTTGAAAGCACGTCAAAGTGCAAGTAGATAAATAGGTACCGCTCCGGCGGGAAGGTAAATGGCGTTTCTGTGCGCTGCTCTGGTTCGCCAGAAGCGGCTTAGTCCTGCTGGCCACATGACCCGGAAGCTGTACGCCGGCTCCCTCGGCCAATAAAGCGAGATGAGCGCCGCAACCGAGTCGGTCACGACTGGACCTAATGGTCAGGGGTCCCTTTACCTTCACACTGGTGAAAATAAAACAAAAGCACTCCCCATTAAAGGACCCTGAAACAAAATTTAAAAACACCATTCATGTTCTTAAGGATATAGTAAATCAAGTCTCTGGGTTGTGGGTTCAAGCCCCACATTGGGTGAAGGATTCCTGCATTGCAGGGGGTTGGATTTGATGAACCCTCGTGGTCCCTTCCAACTCCATGACCCTATGATTCTAAAATTAAGAAAACTCTTTAGGCTGGGAGTAAACCTCATTGAATTCAACAGGGCTTGCTTGGAGAGCAGATATAAGAACATAATAATAGCCAATGGTCCAGTATACCTGAAGGAACATCTCCACCCCCATCGTCCAGCCCGGACACTGAGGTCCAGCTCCGAGGGCCTTCTGCCGGTTCCCTCACTGCGAGAAGCGGGGTTACAGGGAACCAGGCAGAGGGCCTTCTCGGTGGTGGCGCCCGCCCTGTGGAACGCCCTCCCAGCAGATGTCAAGGAAATGAACAACTACCTGACTTTTAGAAGGCATCTGAAGGCAGCCCTGTTTAGTTTTTAATGTTTGATGTTTTATCGTGTTTTTAATATTCTGTTGGGATATTGTTGTTGTTGTTTGTTATTATTATTATTATCCTGTTCTCACAGTGGCCAACCAATTTGCAGTTGCAATCAGCCTGTTATTTGCAATCGCAGCCTGTCCGTTAGTGCTGCACCTTGGCGTTTGGTGTGAGTTTTGCAATCACATTTTGTGCCGCAATCCATCCCAAGTTTGGACGAGAACCAAAATTCTTTCTTCTCCTTCCTCCTTCCTCCCTCCCTCCCTCTCTCTCTCTCTCTCTCTCTCTCTCTCTCTTTCTCTTTCTCTCTCTCTCTCCCTTCCTCCCTCCCTCCCTCAACAGGTGGAGGAGCACGAAGTCTTTTGTGACCATGACCTGGGCCCGATCCTGCTGATCCACCTGCACAAAGACCCTTACTCCTTCTTCCCTGAGAACAGCTGGTACTGCAATGCTGTCGAGGTGACGTCTCCGCACGGTGAGGTCTATCGCTTCCCCTGTTACCAGTGGATAGAGGGTTACTGCACCAAGTCCTTCAGAGAAGGAGCAGGTGAGTATTCCTCACTCCCCACCCACCCCCCCCCTGCCCTGAACATCCTGGCACTTGCTGGAGAGGCAAGGTCCCATCCCATAATGACGTCAACGATTCGCCCTGAAATGAGATTTGAAATTCAGAACGAGACTTTGTATGTTTGCTTGCTTGCTTCATTTTTGCAGACAACCCCCCCACCCCGAAAACTCCTTTAAATTAGATGTATTTATTTCATTTTTACCTCCCGCTGAGGATGCATGGCTGTGTCTTTTCCTCTGCCTATTGACAGGGCCAGCTCAGCTGTTTGTTTTCATCCCATTAGATTCTTCCTGCATTCGTTTCTGGCTTTTATTGGGTAGGTGAGGGAATATATTAACTACATTTGATCCCTCTTCAGACCCATGTGCATGGGTTGAGACAAAGAGGAAAAATGCGGCCACGAGCCTTTTTCAAAGGACAGGGCTTTTTGCAGACTCTTTCGCAAGAGAAAGCCTTTTTGGCAGGCTCTAAATCCCATTTTGGGACGCGGCTGGCGCTGTGGGTTAAACCCAGAGCCTAGGGCTTGCTGATCAGAAGGTTGGCGGTTCAATTCCCTGTGACAGGGTGAGCTCCCGTTGCTCGGTCCCAGCTCCTGCCAACCTAGCAGTTCGAAAGCACATCAAAGTGCAAGTAGATAAATAGGTACTGCTCCGGCGGGAAGGTAAACGGCGTTTCCGTGCGCTGCTCTGGTTCGCCAGAAGCGGCTTAGTCCTGCTGGCCACATGACCCGGAAGCTGTACGCCGGCTCCCTCGGCCAGTAAAGACTGGACCTAATGGTCAGGGGTACCTTTACCTTTACCTTTAAATCCCATTTTAAGCAGTTTAATTGAAAGCATAGAGATTGGCCTTTAGGCTGATCTCCCCCTTTTGATTCCCTGTTTATCAAAGAAACAGGCTACAGACTGGAAACTAAGTTTATAAAATGTATAGTTTACTCACAGTCAAGCATTTGTCCTTAGCAGCAACGACAGTAAAAACTACTGCATAGAAAATGCTTGTATTTACAGCAAAAACAGTCTCAGGCATGTTTGTGATGCTGGAGAGGCAGAAGTCCACTATCATGGCTGGTTGGAGAGAGAGAAATACAGTCGTACCTCGGAAATCAAACAGAATCCGTTCTGGAAGTCCGTTTGACCTCCGAAACGTTTGACTTCCAAAGTGCAGCTTCTGATTGGCTGCAGGAAGTTCCTGCAGCCAATCGGAAGCCGCGGAAGCTCCATCGGACGTTCGGTTTCCGGAAGAATGTTCGAAAACTGGAACACTCACTTCCAGTTTTCGATCGCTCGGGAGCCGAAACGTTCGACCCCCCAAGGCGTTTGGGAGCCAAGGTAAGAATGTACTTCTCTGCTTCTTCCCTCCCGGGAGAGGAGGGGAAATGACATCACACAGAGCCTTCTCTGCCAATTACATTTCTATGGTCTGAGTCGGCGGCAATGCAGCTCTATGGTCTTAACCCTTTCACACGCCAACTAGCAAGAACGTGCATTGTTATATTTGACTGCCGTAAGGATGTGTAAAAAGTGGAGAAATGCTAAAAATTGGGGAAAGCCAGGGAAAGTGTAAAAACCACTTGACCTTTTTCTTCCTTTCGTGTACAGCCAAAACTCCAGCGGACGACACTCATTATCTCCAGAGGAGGCACCGCCGTGAGGAGCTGGTGCTGAGTCATACGAAATATGGGTGAGTAGGGAACAAATGTACAGAGAGACCTTCCTACCTACCTACCTTCCTACCTACCTACCTACCTACCTACATTCCTCAACAAGTGGAGGAGCAGCAACGGTTGTTGCTGTTCTTGTTTTGCAGGAGGTAATCTTCTACCTTGGCCACAGGTCCCAATATCCAGGTATCTTCATCATATCATTACATGTGTTAATTTTGCTATCATAGTGTTTGAAATCTAACGACCCAGAAGCGTCCTTACATCAGGCATGGAGAACATGTTCAAACCTGAATAATAATAATAATAATAATAATAATAATTTATTATTTGTACCCCGCCCATCTGGCCGGGTCTCCCCAGCCACTCTGGGCGGCTTCCAACAAATATCAAAATACATTAAAATATCACAGATTAAAAACTTCCCTAAGCAGGGCTGCCTTCAGGCCACATTCCCTTCTGGGAAAACTTACGGCAGCCACTTTTTTCTTTTTTCTTTCATTTCTTTCATAAAAATTATACACTGCTTGATTGCAAAAAAACAAACAAACCTCAAAATGGCTTACAAAAAGATAAGGCAATAAAATCAAGAAAGATTTACCACCCCTACTGTAACACATACAAAAGTTAAGATATTAAAGACAGTTTAATGTTATCTGTCAGTAGCCTTGTCTAAACAAGAACATTTTTAGCAGGCACCAAAAAGAGTAAAGTGAAGGTGCCTGTTTGATCTCATGAGGCAGGGAGTTCCAAAGTGTTCATGCAAACGGGTATTGTGTGACACCTATAGCAGTGCCAGTTCTGCCAATCGAAGTGGTAAGGAAACCTTGTAGGTGCATGTGGTGGGCGGGACCAGAGGCAAAAGTGGGCGGGGCCACAAATTTAAACTTTGCCTTTGTAGAGTAGATTTGTTGCCACGCATACTCCCACAGCCTTCTTTGTCCTTCTCACGGAACGAAAAATTCCCCAGGCGGCTTAGCAGTCAATCCCTCTTCCCAGGCAACTCTAGGAATTGCAGCTCTGTGACGGGAACAGATAGGGGTCTCCTAACAACTTTCAAGATCCTCAAGCAGCCACAGTTCCCAGGATTCCTTGGGGGGAAGCCATGACAGTACAAAATGACATCCCAGCGCTTTGAACGCAGAGTGCAGATGGGGCCTGACAACGGGCCAAATCCTGCCTTCCTTCAAACAGCCGCCGTGCCCACCATCAGGCAATTCGTTCTGCACTCCTGTTATGTATTCAGTGGTCTGTGTTTGCCTGAGCTTGAGTCTGGACTAAGGATTCTGAGCTCCTGTGTTCTGATTCGATACATGTTGTCCAGTCACAGAACGGTTCAGGATTTGGGCCTCTGCCATTGGCCCTTGAACTCTGAGTCGTGATTCGCAGCGTGGAAGTTTAGACAGCCAATCGTGTTGGGAGGGGGAGTGGCCCAGGCCTTCAGGAATGTATATAAGCAGTTGCTTTGCCCCTGTTGTCTAGTTCTGTTCAATAAAGGTTCTTGCTGTTATCACTGGGTCTTGCCTCGTGGGAGCCCACCTACACTTCAAGTCCTACACCGAAGGAAGCCTCACGGCGTTCTGTAGGATTTTCTCATCGGCAAACACCGTTCACAGGCTTGCCTGGTCATTGTTCATTCGTTCTGCCTCTCTCTATCAATTTATCTGCACAGGTGGAAGGAATACATCCCGGGGACTCCATATTGTGCTGATATCGACACGGACCAGACGATGGAGTACAATATCCAGTACTCTTTCCCCAAATCCACTGCCTTTTTCGGGCGTGGGACCCTCGCGTAAGTCTTGGGCAACCTGCCAGAACTCTTTCTTTCTTTCTTTCTTTCTTTCTTTCTTTCTTTCTTTCTTTCCTTCTTTCTTTCTTTCTTTGTCACGTGACCTGTGCCTTGCTCTCACCCTGAAAATGTGCTTTTCGGGGTGACAGCGCAGCGCAAGGGCATGCTAGATCGCAGCACCCAAAATGGCTGCCGAGATCTCGTGAGAAAAAAACAGGGTGTCCTGGGGGGGTTTTGTGGGGCACTTGGAAGTTGGTGGGCATTGCTGTTTCTTGTGGCAATGAGTTCCCTAGTTTAACCATCCAAGATGTGAAGAAAGCCTTTCTTTTGTCGGTTCAGCCACCTCCCTTTGCACAAGACCTTGGACAGCAGCTGCCAGCCAGAGTTGGCAACACTATGGTCTGACTCAGCGTACAAGGAAGCTTTGCTCAAGGGCAGATCCTCCTCCTCCTCCTCTTCCTCCTCCTCCTCCGTAGTGGCATGTCTTGTCCTTGACAAATTCTCTTTCTGTGTCTCCTCCACAGGCTTTTTGAGGCCAAAATGAAGGGCTTCCTGGACAAACCTTACTCCTGGGAGAAACTTGAAGACATCCGCAAGGTCTTCTGGTTCTACCACACCCCTGCCTCAGGTCAGTGATGGCTGAGGAAGCTGCCTCTCTTCAAAGCAAACCCTTTCCTTGAGAGGTCCGGAGGGTGGCAATATGAGAACGGGCCTTTTCGGTGGTGGCTCCCCATTTGTGGAATGCTCTCCCCAGAGAGGCTCGCCTGGCACCATCATTGCTTAGCTTTAGTAGAGTAACTCGGAAACTACAATTAATACAGAATGTGGCCGCTGGACCGGTGACTGGATGTGGCCGCTTTGACCACATACAACACGGGTCCGAAGAAATCTAGAGTATATTGGCTCCCAGTATGTTTCTGAGCACAATTCAAAGTGTTGGTGCTGACCTTTAATGCCCTAAATGGCCTCTGCCCAGTATACCTGAAGGAGCGTCTCCACCCCCATCGTCCAGCCCGGACACTGAGGTCTAGCTCCGAGGGCCTTCTGGCGGTTCCCTCATTGCAAGAGGTGAGGTTACAGGGAACCAGGCAGAGGGCCTTCTCGGTGGTGGCGCCCGCCCTGTGGAACGCCCTCCCATCAGATGTCAAGAAGATAAACAATTATACGACCTTCCGTAGACATCTGAAGGCAGCCCTGTTTAGGGAAGTTTTTAATGTCAGATGTTTTTCTGCGTTTTTGTATTCTGTTGGAAACCATCCAGAATGAGCAGGGTATTATTATTTTTATTATTTATTTATTTATTTATTTATTTATTATTGCTATTGCTATTATTCTAGGCAAAAGTGCTTCTTTTCCACCAGGCTTTTAATTGTCTGTATCTCTCCTTCTTCTCTTCTCCAGAGTATGTGTTCAGGCACTGGAAAGATGACGATTTCTTTGGCTACCAGTATCTGAACGGAATGAACCCTGTGTTGATCCGGAAATGCACAAAGATCCCGGAAAACTTCCCTGTGACCCAGGAGATGGTGGCCGGGCCTTTGGGAGAATCCACCACCCTCAAGGAAGAGTTGGAGGTTGTTCATTGTTCTCTTTGTCATTGGTTGTATCTCAGAGCCACATTCGTCTGTGTGTGTGTGTGTGTGTGTCCCCTTCTCTATGCATATAAAGGTAAAGGGACCCCTGACCATTAGGTCCAGTCGTGACCGACTCTAGGGTTGCGGTGCTCATCTCGCTTTACTGGCCGAGGGAGCTGGCATACAGGTTCTGGGTCATGTGGCCAGCATGACAAAGCCGCTTCTGGCGAACCAGAGCAGCGCACGGAAACACCATTTACCTTCCCGCCTGGAGTGGTACCTACCATATTTTTCGCTCTATAAGGCACATCTGACCATAGGACGCACCTAATTTTCAGAGGGGAAAAGCCCTATTTTTTGAGGATCAGCTCAAAGTTGCTGAGCTTACTTTGCAAAGGGAAAAAAACCCTGTTTTATGGGGTTTAACTCACAGATCTGCAGCTTCAGGAAAGGGAGCCATTTCTACAGTTTCCAGACAGATAATCTAATCAGCCAGTCCCATGTCGCTGGGGAAACAGCCTCCCTCTGCAAGGGGGCGGGGCTGGAATCTCTCTCCCTTATCTCTCTCACCGATCCTTTGCTGAGCAGCTGCCCAGTGGGCTTCCTTTCAACACCCCCTTTTCTCTCTCTTTTTAAAAAAGGACGATCTGCTTTTGCCCCTGGGCAGTTCAGCTCCAGGGACCACACATTCGCTCCATAAGACGCACAGACATTTCCCTTTACTTTTTAGGAGGAAAAAAGTGCGTCTTATGGAGTGAAAAATACGGTATTTATCGACTTGCACTTTGATGTGCTTTCGAACTGCTAGGTGGGCAGGAGCAGGGACCGAGCAACGGGAGCTCACCCCGTCGCGGGGATTTGAACCGCCGACCTTCTGATCGGCAAGCCCTAGGCTCTGTGGTTTAACCCACAGCGCCACCCGCATCCCTTCTCTATGCATCTATATGTCTTAACATATCCATAGCCCACCTCTCTAGTAATAGTATCCAAGGCAGCTAACCAAAATAGCTCTAAAGAACCAAAAATGCACCAGAGGAGCATGATGGCTGAGGATGATGGGAACTTTAGTCCAGAATGCTGAGCGATCTGACGTCAGATGGGAGTCAAACTTCCCCCCCTTCTCCAACCCCCTCCAACTTTTTTTTTCCAGAAAGGAACCATCTACCTGGCAGATTACAAGTTGCTGGAGGATATCCCTACCATCCTGGTGAACGGCAAAGAGCAATACATTGCTGCCCCTCTCTGTTTGCTCCACCAAAAGCCTTGTGGAGTAGTCATTCCTCTAGCCATCCAGGTAACGATATAATAATAATAATAATAATAATAATAATAATAATAATAATAATTTATTATTTGTACCCTGCCCATCTGGCCATGTCTCCCCAGCCACTCTGGGCGGCCTCCAACAAATATCAAAATACATTAAAATATCACACATTAAAAACTTCCCTAAACAGGGCTGCCTTCAGATGTCTTCTAAAAGTCAGATAGTTGTTTATTTCCTTGACATCTGATGGGAGGGCGTTCCACAGGGCGGGTGCCACCACCGAGAAGGCCCTCTGCCTGGTTCCCTGTAGCTTTGCTTCTCGCAGGGAGGGAACCGCCAGAAGGCCCTCGGCGCTGGATCTCAGTGCCAGGGAAAAACCAGGGAAAAATTCAACAGAAGGATTCCAAACAAGCAAGGAGGTTCCCCTCACTTAAGGGAAAGATAATTCGATGAGGCCAAGGAGGCGGTAGATTTTTAGCGCACAACGAGTAAACCCTACACCAGTGATGGCTAACCTTGACACTCCAGATGTTTTGGAACTACAACTCCCATCATCCCTAGCTAACAGGATCAGTGGTCAGGGATGATGGGAGTTGTAGTCCCAAAACATCTGGAGTGTCAAGGTTAGCCATCACTGCCCTACACAAATCTGGAACGGAGTCCCTAAGAGGGTTGGATGGTGCCTTGTACTCCTGCAGCCAAGCTGGTGCCAAACGTCTTGCTCTGCTCTCCTTTGGACCACACCTGTGAGGCTGAGAGGGGGCGGGTCTTGTCGTCCGGGCAGCCCAGGACCTCCGGACCATAGCTGTCAACTTTCAGATTTGAAAGTAAGGGATTTTTTCAAACTTTCAGATTTGAAAATAAGGGATGCTGCGAGGGCGGTGCAATGGCACCAAGTAGCCTCGCCACCCTGCGCTCCAGAGGCTGCGCGCAAATGGGTGAGCGAAAGAGCGAGTGTGTAGACGGCAGGCAGACTGTCTGTCTGGTTGGGCGTGAGGGTCTGGCTGCACAAGGCATGCAAGCTCCGCCCCCAGTCGGTCTCAGACTCCTTATTGGCAGCCGAGCAATGCAGCTGAGGAGCCTCCCTGGCCGGCAGGGAGGAGAGGAGCTGCTTCCTTTGGAATCCGGGAAATTTAAGGGATATCAAGAATCCGGGACAGCAGCGGGAAACAGCATTGGAATAAGGGAGTTTCCCTCAAAAAAAGGGAGGGTTGACAGCTATGCTCCGGACCAATTGAGGGCTACTAGCCACAATGCCTACGCTCTGCCTCCACAGCTTCTGAATCCCAGTTGCTGGAAACCTCGAGAGGGGAGAGGGCTCTATTGCTTGTGGGTTTCCTACAGGTATTTGTTTGGGCACTGTAAGAAGAGGATGATAGACTAGACCAGGGGTAGGCAACCTAAGGCCTGTGGGCCGGATGCAACCCAGTCGCCTTCTCAATCCGGCCCGTGGATGGTCCAGGAATCAGTGTGTTTTTACATGAGTAGAATGTGTCCTTTTATTTAAAATGCATCTCTGGGTTATTTGTGGGGCATAGGAATTCGTTCATTATTTTTTTCAAAATATAGTCCGGCCCACCACAAGGTCTGAGGGACGGTGGACCGGCCCACGGCTGAAAAAGGTTGCTGGCCCCTGGACTAGATGGGCCATGGAACAGTCTGTCTTACGGACAGTCAGGAGACACCCTCCTCAGCCGTTGTGTCTTTTCTTCCATTGTGATTCCCCCTTTCAGTTGAGCCAACGCCCAGGCCCCCAAAGTCCCATTTTCTTGCCCACCGATGAAGAGTGGATCTGGACCTTAGCCAAGACCTGGGTGCGAAACGCTGAATTCCACATGCACGAGGTGAACACCCACCTGCTCCGTGGACATCTGATGGCGGAAGTCTTTGCGGTGTCAACGCTGAGGCAGCTGCCCATGTGTCACCCGCTGTACAAGGTGAGAGAGCCCAGAGAGGTTGATTTGGGGCATTTAGCGGCGAGTACGGGGAGGGATGTTTTTGACATCCTCTTTTATCTTTTGAAGGAAACAAACTGTGTCTGGGGGAAAAGGCTGCCTCTCCCAGTGTGAGCCAGTGTGGTGTAGTGGTTAAGAGCGGTAGATTCGTAATCTGGTGAACCGGGTTCGCGTCTCCTCTCCTCCACATGCAGCTGCTGGGTGACCTTGGGCTAGTCACACTTCTTTGAAGTCTCTCAGCCCCACTCACCTCACAGAGTGTTTGTTGTGGGGCAGGAAGGGAAAGGAGAATGTTAGCCTCTTTGAGACTCCTTCGTGTAGTGATACAGCGGGATATCAAATCCAAACTCTTCTTCTTCTTCTCCCAGAGGAGGCAGCGAAGCCACCAGCCTGAATGGCTACTCAAGAAAACTTTGCCCCCTCTTATAAAATAATAATAAAAAGAACTTGTGGGTATCTCATGGAGCTGAAAGTTAGAAGACTGGGGACAAATAAAAATAACGTCCTTCTTGATGCAGTGAGTAGTTAAACTGTGGAACTCGCTGCTGCAAGAGGAAGTCAAGGCCAACAATCTAAAAGAGGAGCGGGCAAATTCATGGAGGGGGAGAGGACGATTATCAGGGTTCGGACTCGAGAGGGAGAGATGGAGGAGGAGGACTGGTGGGGATCAACCCCCCCCCTCCTGACACTGCAGGAGAAGAGGGAGGCAGTCTTGATTTACAGCAGGGCTTTGAGGAAGGTCACAGCGCAGAGACAGGCGAACAAAAGAGTTGGGACATGTTAGAAGAAGGGGGGGGGGATTGTGACAGGGCAGCCAGCTGACACGTTGTCACTAGAGAGTATCTCTGATCCCCCTTCTCCCAGAACTCGGCGTTCATTAACGGTGCAGGAACAACAGAATCAGAGACCATAAAGGCATAGCTGTCAACTTTCGGATTTGAAAATAAGGGATTTTTTCCCAAGCTTTCGGATTTGAAAATAAGGGGTGCCGCGAGGGCGGTGCAATGGCACCAAGTAGCCTCGCCACCCTGCTCTCCAGAGGCTGCGCACAAACGGTGTGAGCGAAAGAGCGAGCGCGTAGACCAGTGTTTCCCAACCAGTGTGCCTCCAGATGTTTTGGGACTACAATTCCCATCATCCCTGACCACTGGTATTGCTAGC
The DNA here is from genome assembly GCA_034642065.1 of Darevskia nairensis. Classification (NCBI taxonomy): domain Eukaryota; kingdom Metazoa; phylum Chordata; class Lepidosauria; order Squamata; family Lacertidae; genus Darevskia; species Darevskia nairensis. The sequence continues at coordinate 35,958 of JAWWNI010000489.1, forward strand.
GAGGGATGATGGGAGTTGTAGTCCCAAAACATCTGGAGGCACACTGGTTGGGAAACACTGGCGTAGACGGCAGGCAGGCTGTCTGTCTGGTTGGGCGTGAGGGTCTGGCTGCACAAGGCATGCAAGCTCCGCCCCCAGTCGGTCTCAGACTCCTTATTGGCAGCCGAGCAACGCAGCTGAGGAGCCTCCCTGGCCGGCAGGGAGGGAGAGGAGCTGCTTCCTTTGAAATCCGGAAATTTAAGGGATATCAACAATCCGGGATAGCAGCGGGAAACGGCATTGGAATAAGGGAGTTTCCCGCCAAAAAAAGGGAGGGTTGACAGCTATGCATACAGGGGCGGTGCTGTTGCTAGGCATGGGGGAGGAGGAGAATCGGAGAGAACATGCTATGACTTCCGTTACAAGACCTTTGTCTCTGCGTACCTTGAGACCCCCCCCCCAATGTCCTTACACGTGTTCCCTTTCTGCCCCCCTCCAGCTTCTGATTCCTCACCTCCGTTATTCCATCCATATCAACGTGCTGGCTAGAACCTACCTTATCAGCCAAGGAGGTACCTTTGACCGGGTAAGTGGGAGATTCGCCCTTGGAGGAATTCCTTCTGCACTGAGCCAGCTCTTCAGGCCCAAGGACACACGGTTCTCTCTGTGCTTCCACATCCCACCCATTCGACCACAGGGTGATTCGCAGCTGACTTGGGGAGTCTTTTCTGGGGGTGCCTCTCTGTTTTGCAGGGCTCCGAGGGCCGTCTTCTGTTTGGAAGTGCCTTGCCTTTGAAGGCTGTCTAAAGGTAAAGGTAAAGGGACCCCTGACCGTTAGGTCCAGTCGCAAACGACTCTGGGGTTGAGTGCTCATCTCGCTCTATAGGCCGAGGGAGCCGGCGTTTGTCCGCAGACAGCTTCCGGGTCATGTGGCCAGCATGACTAAGCCGCTTCTGGCAAACCAGAGCAGCGCATGGAAACGGTGTTTACCTTCCCGCCGGAGCGGTACCTATTTATCTACTTGCACTTTGACGTGCTTTCGAACTGCTAGGTGGGCAGGAGCAGGGACCGAGCAACGGGAGCTCACCCCGTTGCGGGGATTCGAACCGTCGACCTTCTGATTACGAAGCCCTAGGCTCAGTGGTTTAGACCACAGCGCCACCTGCATCCCTGTATAATTTACGCCAGCTCCCTCAGCCAATAAAGTGAGATCAGCGCCGCAACCCAAGTCGTTCGCGACTGGACCTAACGGTCAGGGGTCCCTTTAAAACGTAAAGGGACCCCTGACCATTAGGTCCAGTCACGGACGACTCTGGGGTTGCGGTGCTCATCTCGCTTTACTGGTCGAGGGAGCCGGCGTACAGCTTCCAGGTCATGTGGCCAGCAGGACTAAGCCGCTTCTGGCGAACCAGAGCAGTGCACAGAAACGCCGTTTACCTTCCCGCCGGAGCGGTACCTATTTATCTACTTGCACTTTGACTGCTTTCGAACTGCTAGGTGGGCAGGACCCTTTACCTTTACCTTTACCTAAATTATAGCAATTGTTTCCAAGTCTATACGTATGGCTCAGCACTGGCAAGTGTTAGATTATACACAGGGCTGCCTCTGAAGGCAGTTTGGAAACTTCAGCCGGGGCAGAATTCGATGTGCCTCATTTGGGAGTGTGCTGAGTGGTCTTCTCCCCTCCCCACTCGCTTTCCACCGCAGGCCATAGCGACCGGGCGCCGAGGGTTAGCTGTGCTTCTTAAAAAGTGCCTGGACAACCTGACCTACACGGATCTGTGCCTCCCTGAGGACATCGAGGCCCGAGGAGTCGACTCGCTTGCCGATTACTATTACAGGGACGACGGGCTGAAGATATGGGATGCCATCGAGAGGTAAGAGAAACAGGTTTCGTGAGGAAGTGTTGCACGGGCTCACGGAGGGCGGCCAGGTATTGGCTGGGTGCCTTCAGTGGAATGGCTGGCATCTTTTTCAAACACCAGCCCAGTGCCCACCTGTTCCAGTGTGGTGTAGTGGTTGAGAGCGGTAGACTCATAATCTGGGGAACCGGGTTCGCATCCCCGCTCCTCCACATGCAGCTGCTGGGTGACCTTGGGCTAGTCACACTTCTCTGAAGTCTCTCAGCCCCACTCACCTCACAGAGTGTTTGTTGTGGGGGAGGAAGGGAAAGGAGATTGCTAGCCGCTTTGAGACTCCTTCGGGTAGTGATAAAGTGGAATATCAAATCCAAACTCTTCTTCTCTTCTTCTTCTTCCTCGCACTGCATGCCTGATCTCAAACTCTGCTCCCAGTTTCCAGAGCGCTTTGCCGCCATGTATGGGGTGGGGAGAGCTGCTACTCAAGAGCAAGGCATCAAAGCACATGTAGCGCACAGACACGAATTCTGGGGGTGGTAATTCCTGCTGAGACCACATAACACCGGTCCTGAAAGACCTACGGTACATTGGCTTCCAGTACGTTTCCGAGTACAATTCAAAGTGTTGGTGCTGAATTTGAAAGCCCTAAATGGCCTCGGTCCAGTATACCTGAAGGATCGTCTCCACCCCCACCGTTCAGCCCGGACACTGAGGTCCAGCTCCAAGGGCCTTCTGGCGGTTCCCTCCCTGCGAGAAGTGAAGTTACAGGAAATCAGGCAGAGGGCCTTTTCGGTGGTGGCACCCGCCCTGTGGAACGCCCTCCCAGCAGATGTCAAGGAAATAAGCAGCTATCTGACTTTTAGAAGACATCTTAAGGCAGCCCTGTTTAGGGACGTTTTTAATGTTTGATGTTTTATCGTGTTTTTAATGTTCTGTTGGGAGCTGCCCAGAGTGGCTGGGGAAACCCAGCCAGATGGGCGGGGTATAAATAAATTGTTGTTGTTAATAGTTTACACCTCACAGAGCTACAATTCCGCACACAGCCCGCCTGGGGAGCCGGCCTAACTTCTCATTTCCCCCACAGCTTCGTCTCTGGCATCGTGGAACTGTACTACAAAAGCAACTTGTCCGTCCAGAGAGATTACGAGCTTCAGGCCTGGATCTGCGACATCTTCACAAAGGGCTTTCTGTCCAAGCGCTCGTCAGGTACTCCGCCAAACCCATTTCCTGCTGCTTCTTTGTTCCGCTCGCTGTTTTCCTTCCTTCGGGACTTGTTTAGGCAGCCTGTCACACTTTGGAAAGCCTATTAAAAAGTATCCGCTTTCCCACAGGCCCCTTAACTTGGCGGAGGAGCGCTAAACGTAACGCTGCCACGCGGCTAACAATACCTCTGGTGTGCAGTCAGCTGCCACGCACCATTTCATGGAATCGTAGAATTGTTGAGTTGGAAGGGACACCCAGGGGTCACCCAGGATTTTGGGGGGGGGGCAGCCAAAGGTGGTGTTTTTAAAAGAAATCAAAGTTGTTGAGTTTCCCCTTGGATGGAAGCCAGGGAGTCTAACACTAGATGGCGCCAGAGCCAACAGCAGGCGGATTCTAGTTTTGTCTCTGTCCTTTTCCTTACTGAAGTCCTGTAACGCCAACAGCACTGTAGTGGTCTAGGGTCAAAAAAATATTTTGAATAAAATATGGGGGGGGGCAGGCAAGCTTCATCCTATATAATAAAGTGGCTGTGTCCCTGCGTCCAACTTTCCGTGTGTCACGGAAGTGCGCTACTGCGCATGTCCGGGACACACGGACGCAGGGATTGGAGCGGGCGGAGAGGGGCGTGTCCACGAGGCAGCGGTGCACGCACGTTCTCAGTTGCGCCAGCGCCGCTACCTCGCACGGACGCAGAGGCAGAGCCCAATCCCCGCGGCTCGCCGCTGCTACCGCCACCGCTGCAGCCGCCGCCGGGGAAAAAGAAGAAGGGGGAGGGAGCCCCTCTCCACCCCTCAGCGGCCGCTGTTCTCAATGGGCCCCACTTCGGGAGGAGCAAATAAGCCATTGCAAGGGTTGCCAGCGACCAGCTTCCTCTCCCCTCGCTCGCTTCGGCTGCGTGCGCGCCGCATCCCGCAGGCGGAGGCTTCCGCAGCTCCGACTGCGCTCCAGCGGGGCCCTTCGGCCGCCGCGCGTCCTGCTTACTTAAGCCTGCGCCCGGCCTCGGCCAAGCCCCCTCCCGCCAGCATGCAGCCGCCCTCCAGCGAGAGCCGCCTCCTCCTCTCTCCCCGCCCCGCCGGAGCAGGGGCTTTCGGCCCGGCCGGGGACAGGGCACGGGGAGGTTCTGCTTCTCCCAAGGCAGATGCTGCGGGCGGCGCGCTAGCACCGCTGCTGCCGCTACAGCCACCCCCGGGGGAAAATAAGAAGGGGGAGGGAGCCCCTCTCCACCCCCCAGCGGCCGCTGTTCTCCCTCCTCCTGCCTCCTCCTCCTCTAGCGCCCGTTATGTAACGGGCTAACTTCAACTAGTCCCATATAATTGATGACAAGATCTCTGTCTCTGTCTGTCTGTCTGTCTGTCTGTCTGCCTCTCTCTCTCCCTCACTCTCTCTCTCTCTCTCTCTCACACCCCATTTGAATGGCAATGGCCATCAACTTTGGGGGCCCCCCAACCTCTGTTTATAAACCTCCAACGAAGGAGGGAACACCTCTGAAATATACTCGGAGTCAAGTGTGAATTTCATGCTCTTTATTCAACTCATAGTAGCAAGGAATGAATCTTTTCCCAAAACGTCTGCTATATATATACATTATTTACACAATTGGCCCCACGTGATTGGCTAATTCCGGGCTGCTCCTGTAGGCCAATCAGGTTGCGGATTCACTTCATCCATGAGCCTGATTGGCTGCTCTTGCAAGCCAATCAGGTCGCTGATTCACTTCCACCTGGAGCTGGATTGGGTGGCTCCTGCGGACCAATCAGACTGCTGCATCTTGGATCCTGTTGTTCTAGGATTCAGCTCAGTACATAACAACCTCCTTCCGAAGGGGTCCGCCCCACTGTCAAAATCCAACATGGTTTGTAAAGCGCCGGTCTTCGACTGGTGGGTCAGGACCTGCAAGTGAGTCGCTGTGGGTTGCAAGCCGTGCACGGCCCCCTTGCAGAATATACGGTACGAGATTAAGAAACGGGTTCCAAAATGCATGGTTGGGTTAAATCCCAGGGTGGTGGGTTTGAGCAAATATGGCTTATCACAACAACAACAACAACAATACAGTTTATTCGACCGTCAATCAAAGCACAATCATTATCCATACAAATTTTTTAAAAAAACGTCTAAACATCTCGGAAAGCTTTACACTAAAAAATATAATGAGAAGTAGATTATACATTTAGACCCATGTCAATACTGTCAATTCTAACCTTACGGCGTTTAAAGGCCAAAAAAGAAATTAGGCCACCAAGAGGGTTGTGGTACCAGTAAAATTGCTCCGCAAAAACAAAACCTGTCTTTCTCTGTCTACTAGGTTCAGTTGGCATAAGAGTGGAGCTATCAGTTTTTGTCTAAGATCTACATAAAATGGGCAGGTCCAAAGAAGATGTTCAGTTGACTCAACCGTTCCCAGGGCACAGGGACAAAATCTCAGAGCATATGGAACTCCCCTGTATCTTCCCCACAAAACCGCCGTAACAAATATGGCAGGGGCTTGGACTCGCTGACTCCCATGGTCCCTTCCAATGCTACAGCTCTATGATTCTCTGTTTGGTTAGATACCTGTTGTAAAGGACTTGTCCTCTCGCTTCCATACAGGCATCCCTTCCTCCATCCGCTCTGTTCCAGAACTCATCAAGTTTCTGACCATGGCAATCTTCACGTGCTCAGCCCATCACGCGGCCGTAAACAGTGGGCAGGTAAGCGAGCTGCTCTCCTTCCTTGCCTGAGCAGGGAGTATCTGTGTAAGGGATGTTTGAAAGCACCGATTTCCATTCTGAAACATGCTCGTCTCTCTTTTTTGGTTTCACAAGTTCATTCACACAAATAAAACCCTTACAAATATTAGAATTTAACACAAGATTCTTCCGAATCTTAGGACTTCCCTCTTAGGGTTCTTTAAATAACTTTATCAACTGCATATTATAAGTTGATCCAAATTACAACCCTCCGTTCTATCCAAAGTCTTTGTGTCATTGCAAGGGTTATTTAAAGACCACCAGAGAGTTCAAGTGTTTGCACTGTTCTTTTAAATACATTCTATGTTAGCAGGTAGCGCTGTGGGTTAAACCACAGAGCCTAGGGCTTGCCGGTCAGAAGGTCGGCGGTTCGAATCCCTGCGACGGGGTGAGCTCCCGTTGCTCGGTCCCAGCTCCTGCCCACCTAGCAGTTCAAAAGCACGTCAAAGTGCAAGTAGATAAATAGGTACCTCTCCGGCGGGAAGGTAAACGGTGTTTCCGTGCGCTGCTCTGGTTCACCAGAAGTGGCTTAGTCCTGCTGGCCACGTGACCCGGAAGCTGTACGCTGGCTCCCTCGGCCAATAAAGCGAGATGAGCGCCGCAACCCCAGAGTCGGTCACGACTGGACCTAATGGTCAGGGGTCCCTTTACCTTTACCTTTTATGTTTGCCTCATTCTCTAAGTTTTGATCTTCCTGATTTCTGATTTCCCTGGTCAGTCTTGCCATCTCTGCGTCGTCCAGTCTTCCCCCGTAGTTATCTTATCACCTTTCCAGCTCCGGAATGTGCTTGTCACAGCGGTGCTTCTGTTCCACTGCAGTTCGACTTTTGCAAAAAAAGAAAATGGGGAAAAAAAGATGCAATTTGTCTCACTGCTTGCCAAAAAAGATGCTTTCTGATCTTTGGGGATAGTAAAACGAAATAACAACAGAAAGGAGGAGTGTTATGTTCTTCTGCTTTTAAATCAATAGATAGGCGCTGAGTTTGCAGACTCTGTTTAACTTCCTTCTGTCCCCCCCCCTTCTCTCCCCCCTGGGCTGCAGTTTGAACTGGGCGCCTTCATGCCCAACTTGCCATCGTCCATGAGGAAACCTCCGCCCGACGTTAAAGCCCCAGTGACGCTGAAGGAGTACCTGGACATCATCCCCGAGATGAACACAACCAGCCAAGTCCTCTCCGTCATCTGGGTCTTGCGGAACGAGGATTTTGACATGGTAAAAAGGCGGCAAACAGACGGGGGGAGGGGGGTGCAGCGCGGCGTAGTTGTGTTGGGCTAGGACCGGGTGGCGCTGTGATCTAAACCACAGAGCCTAGGGCTTGCTGATCAGAAGGTCGGCGGTTCGAATCCCCGCAATGGGGTCAGCTCCCGTTGCTCGGTCCCTGCTCCTGCCAACCTAGCAATTCGAAAGCACGTCAAAGTGCAAGTAGATACATAGGGACCGCTCCGGCGGGAAGGTAAACGGCCCCTGACCATTAGGTCCAGTTGTGACCGACTCTAGGGTTGCGGCGCTCATCTCGCGTTATTGGCTGAGGGAGCCGGCGTACAGCTTCCGGGTCATGTGGCCAGCATGACTAAGTCGCTTCTGGCGAACCAGAGCAGCGCACGGAAACGCCGTTTACCTTCCCGCTGGAGCGGTACCTATTTATCTACTTGCACTTTGACGTGCTTTCGAACTGCTAGGTGGGCAGGAGCAGGGACCAAGCAACGGGAGCTCACCCCATCACAGGGATCCGAACCGCCGACCTTCTGATCAGCAAGCTCTAGGCTCTGTGGTTTAGACCACAGCGCCACCCATGTTTAAAGCCCTAAACAGCCTCAAAGGCCCAGTATACCTGAAGGAGCGTCTCCCCCCCCCACTGTTCTGCCCGGACATTGAGGTCCAGCTCCGAGGGCCTTCTGGCGGTTCCCTCACTATGAGAAGCCAAGTTACAGGGAACCAGACAGAGGGCCTTCTCGGTAGTGGCACCCACCCTGTGGAACGCCCTCCCGTCAGATGTCAAAGAGAAAAACAACTACCAGACTTTTAGAAGACATCTGATGGCAGCCCTGTTTAGGGAAGCTTTTAATGTATAATAGATTATTGTATTTTAATATTCTGTTGGAAGCCGCCCAGAGTGGCTTGGGAAGCCCAGCCAGATGGGCGGGGTATAGATAAATTATTATTATTATTATTATTATTATTATTATTATTATTATTATTATTATTATTATTATTATAAACTGACCCTGCCTCTCTCTCTGTTCCTGTTTGCAGAAACCTCTGGGGCAATACGACGACGAGCACTTTGTCGAGGAGGAACCAAAGCAGCTCATAACGGCTTTCCAAGAGCGCCTGGCACACATTTCCCAGGAAATCAAGAGCAGGAACAAATCCATGAAGCTGCCTTACACCTACCTCTGCCCAGACAACATAGAGAACAGCACGTGCATATAGAAGCCTGGTTTTGCAGCGCAGCTCACGCTTTCAGACCGCACTGACCCTGCTGCGGTGCAGCCTTCCTCAACATGGCGCCCTCCGGGTGCTCGATACTACAACTCCCACCAGCCCCCAGTCCCAAAACATCCGGAGGGTGCCCGGTTGAGGGAAGGCTGCTTTTGAGTTTCTCTTTATGGAGGAACGGAAGTGCAGCCCCACATGGCTAGAGATTTCTTGGAGTGCAGCAGGCTAGGGCCTGCGATTGTAAATGCAGCAGGCAGGCTCGGGCTGGCAGCATGCAACTTGAAGATTCGCAGAACCCTTAAAAAATTAACACCCACAAAATATGAAGTGCCTGTTGTGAATGGGGCGGAACAGGGATGCAGTTTGGGGTTGCTCCTTAGAATCACAGAATTGTAGATACATGACCCTTAGGAATCTCTTCCAACTCTATGATTCTATGCAGGAGGTCTCAGGTTTAATTCCTGGTGTCTGGGAGAGAAGTTCTCTGCATGGAACCATTGCTGCCAGTCAGTGTAGGCAAAAGTGATCTAGGTGGACCAATGGTCTGACTGCAGAAGACAGCTTCCTATGTTCTCGTGCAACCTCAAGTCTGGACTACTGTAATGCGCTCTGCGTGGGGCTGCCCTTTAGGACTGGTCTGGAAATCGCAGCAGCTGCGCTCTTCACTGCGGAGGCGAACCTAGCTGAAGCTTCTCTTGCACGTTACATTTCCTGTATCATTTCATACCCTTCCTCTCCCTCGCGCCATAAAGGGATCAGGGGTTTGGAGAGGGAAGAACCACTTGCAGACTGCCAGGTTGCCGCTTGGCAGCGTGATTCGAACACAGAGCCATGTTTTCTTTCCATTTGGCAGCGGGGGTGGTACCGGTAGTAGATGTTTAGGCAAAAACACATGGGGAGGTCATTAAAACACACACACACAAACACACAAACAGCAACCCAAACCCATTTCAGACTAAGTGAAAAGAAAATATGTCAATCCAGATAGCTTTGCGCCTTAGCGGATTTTTCAAACGACAAGCTCAATTTTCAAGCATACGTAGTTTAAACCTGTTGCCGGCTTTGTGTCCCTTTGATTCCAGCGAGACTTCAAAATATTATTGCTGTTATTTGTTAAATATGTATATTGCCCTTCATCTGAAGACCACGGGGCAGTTCACAACATCAAAATGTAAAAACAAAACACAACAATAACTCCCCACCCAGTAAGAGCTTGTGAGTGCTGGATTGCGAAAAAATAATCATTATTGCATTTTTGAAAATTACAGAGAAAGAATAAATTAAAAATTACACCTGAATACACAAAAAGAAAAAGAAAAGAAAAAAATACAATAGAAAAGAGAAGAAGAAAAATTAATGACATACACAAAATTGTTCAAAGGACACAAACCGTAATTTGAATATTCTATACGAACGGCTCCCAGAAAGAAATTACATTTATATTTATTTTCTTTCTTCCCTTACAATCACTTGCTTTCTGCTCCAGTAAACTTGTTTGAATCCCTGTTATGTTAGTTGACTTCCCTTTTTGCGGCTCCGACACTTCTCATTGCTTACCAACAATCTGTATCCTTTATTCAAATCAATTCCCCCCCCCCCCCAATTATATATGGGAAATTAACCTAAGCACAACCAAGCAGCATTTTTTGAACCATATTTAGTCAGGTAGTTTTCGAAGCAAGACCATTCCTTTTTTTTTAACCTTGTCGCCCGAGTGACGCTGCTTTTAAGCCTCTAGAACAGGGGTAGGCAGCCTAAGGCCCGGGGGCCGGATGTGGTCCAATCGCCTTCTCAATCCGGCCCACGGACGGTCCAGGAATCGGCATGTTTTTACATGAGTAGAATGTGTGCGTTTATTTAAAATGCATCTCTGGGTTATTTGTGGGGCACAGGAATTTGTTCATCCCCCTCCCCCCAAATATAGTCTGGCCCACCACATGGTCTGAGGGACGGTGGACCGGCCCACGGCTGAAAAAGGTTGCTGACCACAAGTAGGCATTTCTGCCACCAAACGGCCAACTGTTGGTTGCAAGGGCAGGTGTGTGTGTGTGTGTGTGTGTGTGAGAGAGAGAGAGAGAGAGAGAGAGAAGCCCTGCAGAATTGTGGCTGGACCTGATGGGAGCTGAAGTCCACAAACCTCAGCAGGGCTAAGCATACACTAGGACCATATCTTAAAGGTAAAGGGACCCCTGACCATTAGGTCCAGTCGTGACCGACTCTGGGGTTGTGGCGCTCATCTCGCTTTATTGGCCGAGGGAGCCGGCGTACAGCTTCCGGGTCATGTGGCCAGCATGACTAAGTTGCTTCTGGCGAACCAGAGCAGCGCACGGAAACGCTATTTACCTTCCCGCCGGAGCGGTACCTATTTATCTACTTGCACTTTGACGTGCTTTCGAACTGCTAGGTTGGCAGGAGCAGGGACCAGGCAACAGGAGCTCACCCCATCATGGGGATTCGAACCACCGACCTTCTGATCAGCAAGCCCTAGGCTCTGGTTTAACCCACAGCGCCACCTGGGTCCCTTGGACCATATCTTACACACGTTTAACTCATGCGATTTCCACTGTGCACGGCTGAAATCCCACATGTTAAATGCAAGCAAGGCAAAGAGCTCAAAGCTCTTTCTGCGCCAGGAAAACCCCGTGCTTTTAAGCTCCCTTCCTTGCTTGAGGCGGGCAGACGAGACCCACTCTGCGTCCCAGCTCCAGAAGGCGAAGGATGCTTGAGGGTGGGGGCAGTTCAAATAAACGTATTTTTGCACCTGGCAAGCCCTGGGAACCAAACCCCTGCGCAAGATGCGATTGCACTGTGCAAGAAGCCATGTGTGCGTGATTTATTCCGGATGTGCTCAGAGACGCTGCAGCCCGAACCCTCGCCGTGCCCCAGCAGTGAACTCTTGCCGATTGTCTTCTGCCAGAAATGTGATTAATGCTTACACTTTTCCTTTTTTCTCCGTTTCCCGACACGCAAAACTCTGGAGGCCTTTGCATCACCCTAACCTCGTTCCCCTAGCCTACTGTTTACCAAGTGATGTCGGAGGTTAAAATACATTGGGGTTTTTTGGGGCTGATGTCGATTTTGTACCTGTGCTTGCCCTATCGACTTTCTGATTAGCGAAACAACATAAATGGAAGGTATAAAGTTGCGGGGTCTATCCAGCTCTCATTTCCGTGGCTGACGAAAACACAGGAACACAGGAAGGCAGCTGGGACAAATCCTTTGTCCGTCTAGTTCAGCAAAGCTCCTCCCCCTATATATTGAGCATTCATTCTGATTTGATCACACAAAATAAAAAAAATCCTTCCAGTAGCACCTGAAAAGGTAAAGGGACCCCTGAACATTGGTCCAGTCATGTCCGACTCTGGGGTTGCGGCGCTCATCTCGCTTTACTGGCCGAGGGAGCCGGCGTACAGCTTCCGGGTCATGTGGCCAACATGACTAAGCCGCTTCTGGCGGACCAGAGCAGCGCACGGAAACGCCGTTTACCTTCCCGCCGGAGTGGTACCTATTTATCTACTTGCACTTTGACGTGCTTTCGAGCTGCTAAGTTGGCACCTTAGAGACCAACTAAGTTTGTTATTGGTATGAGCTTTCGTGGGCATGCACACTTCTTCAGATACTTTGTGATCACACAGAGCTTATGCAGAGCTTAGATTAAACCCCGTCTTTCCTGAGCATTTACTGTATTCTGATTTGTTTTGTGGCGAGGCTGGATTTTATTGTGGGGTCCCATTAAAAAATAATAATCTTCCTGTTAATCATTTTGCACTTTGCAGTGCATTTGCTCAACATTTTCCAAATCACAAAAAGTTCGTTTTAAAACAACAACATTGATTTGTTGCACTAGGGTGGACAGTGTGTTTCGACCCAGTTCCACAGCGCAAATCACACCCTTTTGTCTGGCACTCAGGTATCAGCCAGGATTATCCCTTTATTTTCCTGAGGCAATCACCCCCTCCTTCCTTGCAGAGAAACAGTTTGTGAGTGAAAAATGGTGAGGCCTTTCTGGCCTTGTTTGCTTGGTACATTAATAAGAATTATTATATATATATATACTAGTGAACGTTCAGCCCGTTAAATTAACGGGCGCTAGAAGATATGTGGTGAAACATTTGTAAAAGCAGGCTGAGGTCCCTCTACCCCTTTCCTACCTCTGTGGCCCCCTCTACCCCTTTCCTACCTCTGAGGTACCTCTACTCCTTTCCTACCTCTGTGGCCCATGTACCCCTTTCCTACCTCTGTGGCACCTCTACCCCTTTCCTACCTCTGAGGTACCTCTACTCCTTTCCAACCTCTGTGGCCCATGTACCCCTTTCCTACCTCTGTGGCACCTCTACCCCTTTCCTACCTCTGAGGTCCCTCTACTCCTTTTCTACCTCTGTCCCTCGTCCCGCCCTCGTCCGCTCCCGGCCAATCAGAGGCCCGAAGCCTCTGCATCGTCCAATCCCTGCGTCCCTATAGGACATGCTCAGTGGAAAATTTCCACTGACACACGGAAAGTTGGACGCAGAGACACTTTAACATTATTATATAGGACTAGTATATTAAGCCTGTTGCAAAAAAACAGGCGCTAGCCGGAGGTGGAGCAGCAGGAGCCGGGGGACCGGGAGGCTTCCGCGGGGGCGACCGGCTGGCCCGTGAGCGGAAGCCGCCTCGCCTCGGACCCCCGCCGGCTGGGCAGCGCGCAGGGAAGGGCGCGTGCCGGACGGGGGTCTCCTTCAGTCGGCGGCAGGAGCCTCCATGGGCGGGCGGCGGCAGCGGCAATGGCGCCGGCGCAGTTTCGCCCAGCCGGAAGTGTCTCTGCGTCGTCCCGCCCCCCTCTCCGCCCCCTCCAATCCCTGCGTCCCCGTGTGACATGCGCACAACGCACTTCCGTGACACACGGAAAGGCAGGGACACAGGCTCTTTATTATATAGGATAAATAAAATACCTTAAACTCTTACAACAATCCCTTCCCTCGCCCGTTTTTTCCTTATGTTGTAGAAAAATCTGCCCTTATTCCCTTATGGGGTACACAAGAGCCCTTGCAAGTTCCCTGCAGGTTCTCCATCGGTAGGAGTAAAAACAGAGGCCAACCAGAGAAAAATTGAGAAGCAAAGCCTTTATTTTCACTGTTGCAACAGGGTGCTTTCCTCACACACATGAGCAGGAAAAGACCCAGAACAATGGTGGGCCAGCTCCTATATAGACCTTGAAATCCCCCCCCTTCCGCTCAATTATAACTTATTATAACCACTAATTCCTGAATCTAGGTCACAGGTCACAGGCCCACACCCTGTCCATATCTTGAGTGTGCCCTTAAGACAGGATTTCTGAGGAAAGAGACAATGGGGAGATTTCCCACTTTGACATTTCAGCAAAACTGTTCTGGGCCTAATCTGTGGGGTTTCAAACGTGGTTTATATCACATATAATAATGTTCAAGTGTCCCTGCGTCCACTGTGTGTCAGTGGAACTGCGCGAGTGCGCATGTCCCACAGGGACGCACGGATTGGAGAGCTCTACTTCCCCCTCCCAACAGGGACGCAGGCATTGGAGCGGCCAGAGAAGGGGGCGTGTCCGGGAGGCAGCGGCGGCACACGCGCGTTGTCACTTGGGGCAGCGCCGCCGCCTTGCACGGAGCCTCCTCCTCCGGCCGCCGCCGCCGCCACGCTCCTTCTCTCCCCCGGCCGCGCCGATCACGAGAGCCCCCGGCTTCACCCGAGGCCTACCCGCCCGAAGCCGCCGCCGGGGCCGCCTGTCACCTGCAGTCAGCCGCCAGCCTCTGCCGCCTCTTGCCGCCTCCTCCTCCTCCTCTAGCGCCCGTTATTGTAACAGGCTACCTTCAACTAGTATAGTTATGAAAAGTTAATTTTTTTATATATATAACCTTAATATTCCCATAACAATTACAAGAATCCTGCGAGGTAGGGTTAGGCTGAGAGCTTGCACTTGGCTCAAGGCGGTAGATGCATGCAGCGAAATCAAACGGGGGAGAAGCTTCCTGATGTAGGACAGGGTGCCCCCGTTTCCATCGGAGAAATGTTGGAGGCCGCGAGCACCCCTCCCCCCCCCCTCCCAGGAGTAGAACATGGTTATTCGCTTAAGAAATCGGCGAGATCCTGAGGCAAAATCCATTCAGAAGACATTTGCGTGGGGCGACAAGGCGCTCTTGAGTATTGCAAAATGAGCGCTCCCTTGCCAGGTTACTTATTCTGCCAAAGGCTTCCTAGGAATCTGGTGGCTTTGTGTACATTTGTTCTGCCTCAGATCTACCCGCCACCCCACCCTGCTTGTGAAACGTATCAAGCTGTCGGGGGCCCAGTTACTTACTGTAGGCTCCTTCACCAGCGCAAGAAGCAGGAAGAGATAAGATCAGTCATAAACTACCCGTTTCCCATCCCTTATCTCCCCATAAAATTCATTCCAGCCGCAACAACGGCAGAGAGAGTTAAAGAGCTTTCCCAACCACCCCATTTATTGTGCATTGATAAGCTGTGCTCATGATAATATTATCAGGGCAGGTGTACAGTTTGTGCCTGCTGAAAATTCTCTATGCCATGAACGCTCCAATTCAGGGTTTTGTGTTTTTTTTAAGCTTAAAATAATCTTTATTTAACTCATCAGATTATAACAAAATATAACATACATCACTCATTATACAAATTCTGACATACCTCACTCATCATACAATCCACTTGTATGAGGTACAACATACCTCAAAACATCCTATCTTAACCAATCATATAATCCATACATTCCAGCCTCTCCCCCCTATTTATCCCCCCTCCCTCCTTCCCCCTCATATTACCCCATACTACCCCATACCTTTAACATTTACCTCCTACAGTTCATCCTCATGTTTCTCTTTATTTCTTCTTCTTTACTACTTTGCGTTAGATCCTATTACTACAATATCTTTCTTTCATAACCTATTTGTTAACATAATTCATTTTCTTTACAGTTTCTTTCCCTCAATTTATGTATCAATCTAAGCAAATCATTAAATCTGTTTTTACTCCCTCATTCTTTAAGTATTCATCAACATATATCCATTCTCCTTTGACATTTTGTTTGGTTACATTTCTAATCGATGCCGTCATCCTTGCTAAGAGAGCCAGTGTGGTGTAGTGGTTAAGAGCGGTAGACTCTAATCTGGTGAACCGGGTTCGCGTCTCCTCTCCTCCACATGCAGCTGCTGGGTGACCTTGGGCTAGTCCCACTTCTCTGAAGTCTCTCAGCCCCACTCACCTCACCGAGTGTTTGTTGTGGGGCAGGAAGGGAAAGGTGAATGTGAGCCGCTTTGAGACTCCTTCGGGTAGTGATAAAGCAGGATATCAAATCCAAACTCTTCTTCTTCTTCTCTTCTAAGTTCATGAATTCCACCATCTTTTACTGCCATTCTTGTATTGTCGGGATCTCTTCCCCCTTCCAATTCTCTATGCCATGAACGCTCCAATTCAGGGTTTTTTGGGGGGGCCCCTTCTGGGTGTCCATAAACCTTCAAGGAATTGTCACGAAAGCTGGCCATTGACCAGAAGATTGGTGGTATGAGCCCATCCAGGGATAGCTACATGCAGGATTCTACGATTCTGATATGCAGACAGTCAAGAATAAATCAGCCGCCATTCAAAATACAGTGGTACATTGGTTCTCGAACTTGATCCATTCCGGGAGTCCGTTCGACTCCCGAAACTGTTCGAAAACCAAGGCATGGCTTCTGATTGGCTGAGGGAGATTCCTGGACTCAACCGGAAGCTGCGTCGGATGTCCGGCTTCCGAAAAACGTTCGCAAACCGGAACAAGCCATTTGAGTACCAAGGTAGAAGAAGAAGAAGAAGAAGAAGAAGAAGAAGAAGAAGAGTTTAATAATTATTATAATTATAATTATTATTATTATTATTATTTATTTGTACCCCGCCCATCTGGCCAGGTCTCCCCAGCCACTCTGGGCGGCCTCCAACAAATATTGAAATACATCAAAATCACAAGTTAAAAACTTCCCTAAACAGGGCTGCCTTCATGTATTTTCTGAATATAGAATAGTTGTTTATCACAGTTTGGATTTGATATCCCGCTTTATCACTACCCAAAGGAGTCTCAAAGCGGCTCACATTCTCCTTTCCTTTCCTGCCCCACAACAAACACTCTGTGAGGTGAGTGGGGCTGAGAGACTTCAGAGAAGTGGGACTAGCCCAAGGTCACCCAGCAGCTGCATGTGGAGGAGCGGAGACGCGAACCCGGTTCACCGGATTATGAGTCTACCGCTCTTAACCACTACACCACACTGGCTCTCTGTACCACTGTACTGTGAGACTGACCAAAATACAACCAAACATTTTCTAAAACGGCAAGTGCAGAAGTTCCCAGGATTATTTGGGGGAAGCGAGGACCCTTTAAAGTGTTGCGATACTGCTCTGAATGTATAGTGCAGGTTTTAACCATTTAGCGGCTGTATCCTGAGCTAGGTGCAGCTTCTGGGATGTCTTCAAGGGCAGCCCCACGTTGACGGCATTGCAGTAATCCGGAGGGGAAGGGAAAAAGGACCAGAGCTGCAGGAGCTACTGTCAATCTGTTTGCCAAAGGTGGCGTAAACGGAAAGAGTGCAACTCATTTCCAGAACTGAACGAGGATCAACATCCAGGCCGAGGATCAAAACGCGCACCGACGGCACCTTGGTCTGGTTTATTGACAGCAACCCCTGAGATGGCCTCACGCTTCAGTTCAACACATTTTTAATACTTAAAAAAAATGAGCCCTGCAGTGTTTGGGGTTCCTTATGGTCTGAAGCTCAACATCAAAAAAACTAAGATCATGGCCCCTGGTCCCATCACCTCCTGGCAAATAGAAGGGGAAGAAATGGAGGCAGTGAGAGATTTTACTTTCTTGGGTTTCATGATCACTGCAGATGGTGACAGCAGTCATGAAATTAAAAGACGCCTGCTTCTTGGGAGAAAAGCAATGACAAACCTAGACAGCATCTTAAAAAGCAGAGACATCACCTTGCCGACAAAGGTCCGTATAGTTAAAGCTATGGTTTCCCCAGTAGTGATGGATGGAAGTGAGAGCTGGACCATAAAGAAGGCTGATCACCGAAGATTCGATGCTTTTGAATTATGGTGCTGGAGGAGACTCTTGAGAGTCCCATGGACTGCAAGAAGATCAAACCTATTCATTCTGAAGGAAATCAGCCCTGAGTGCTCATTAGAAGGACAGATCCTGAAGCTGAGGCTTCAAGACTTTGGCCACCTCATGAGAAGAGAAGACTCCCTGGAAAAGACCCTGATGTTGGGAAAGATGGAGGGCACAAGGAGAAGGGGACGACAGAGGACGAGATGGTGGGGCAGTGTTCTCGAAGCTACCAACATGAGTCTGACCCAACTGCGGGAGGCAGTGGAAGACAGGAATGCCTGGCGTGCTCTGGTCCAGGGGGTCATGAAGTGGCGGACACGACTGAACGACTGAACAACAACAACAATGCCATTTCTGCTGAGGGGGCTCGACGTCTGCCCCCCCCAAGCCCTCGCCTGACGTCCCTGCTGCACTCGTTGCCTTTCGTGAGAAAACACAGCTTTCAAGAAAATAAACTTTCCTGAGAAGGCTTTCTTCCGCCGCAAGCCTGGAGGGAAGTGAAACAGGATGACAGGACATGTGTCTTTTGCCCCCCTCCCCCCAATGTCACAGAGACGGGACCCAAAGGTCACCAGGACAGATCTGCAGCTGGCCCCATTTGTGGTTGTTTCCTGGTTCACTGCCCTTGTCCCCCCCACCCCCCCTTTGGGGAAGTCTTAGAGGGCCTTTTTTAACAAACCCTATCCCTGCTTAATGCCACATTAATTTCCGGTGTGATTTCTCCAGGCGTGGCCATGTTAATCTCTTTGCAGCAAAACCAGCAAGGGTTTTTGTTGTTAAACTTTGGAACTCTCTCCCGCTGGAAGCAGCGACGGCCACAAACCTAGGCAGCTTTGAAAGAGGAATGGGCAAATTAATGGAGGAGAAAGGCTATTGATGTCAGGAGTGGGAGCTCAGCAATAACTCGCACAACATTCGTTAACTCTCTTCATTCAACAAACCAAAACAGCTCAAGAGTCCAGGCCTGGCGAGCGCAGCAACTCTTCTCGGTTGATCTTGCCCCAATGAGACAGTTGCAAAGACTGAAGGCCCCTGCCTTCCCACAGCTCTGAAACTCTCCTCCTCTCCCAGATCGTTGCGAAGCAAGCTGAGACTACATCGTTCTGCCTGCCTTTGCTCCTCCCTTTTCATACCTCTCCTGGTTCTGGGAGACCGGGGAGGAGGGGAGCTAGTCACAGCAGGAGGGGGAGACCGCCTGGCTTCTTCGCCAGCCTGCCTGACCTCTGCCTCTTGGTTCCCATCCTCTTCAGCCTCTGATCCAGCCTCCTCTTCTGCCTCTCTTTCTGGACTGCTCTCTGCCACAGCCTCTTCCCGCTCACTGAGCCCTGTTGCCTCTTCAGCTTCCGGCACCTCCTCCTCCTCCCAATCTTCCCCCTCTTCTCCCTCTGGCCATTCATTGTCACCCCACCACCAATCCCCTGGCCTGCCCCATTCATAAATATAGGGTAGCAAAGGGATGCAACCATTTCGGGTTGGCTTCCAGACTCTCGGGTAGTCGGAGCACCTGCCTTTGTTGCAGCTGCGCTCAGGATTCACCCTGTGCGTTGCCTGAAGTCGGGCGATTTGGATGTGGACCGCAGCGATCTAAACATTAAAGCCTTGGGAAGGAATCTTTCTTTGGAGTCTTTGTTCTCCAGCAACCGGGAGCCAAGAGAGCTGGTCTATTAGGGCGCTGTCCCATTAATCTCAGCCTTACCTCAGCCAGTTCCTGCCTGCCTGCCTTATTACATGCAAGCAGCCCAAGGTGGCGAAACTTGACATCATCTTCCTCCTCCTTAAGTCTCAATGTTGCCCTTGTAGAGCCCAGAAGAGAGGAAGACGGGAACCAAGCCAGAATCAGGTGGCCCTGCCTCTGATCGGCTCTAGCACCACCTACTGTTGGCCTCCCTGCCTTCCGACCTACCAGTCTGAAATATACTCAGAGTCGAGTGTGGATTTCATGCTCTTTATTCAGCTCATAGTGCGAGGAATGAGAGTTCCCCCAGAACGTCTGCTTTATATACATTATTTACACAATGGGCCCCACGTGATTGGCTAATTCCGGGATACTCCTGTAGGCCAATCAGGTTGCGGTTTCACTTCCACCTGGAGCTGGATTGGGTGGCTCCTGCAGACCAATCAGACTGCTGGATTCTGGATCCTATTGTTCTAGGACCAATCAGACTGCTGCATTTTGGATCCTATTGTTCTAGGACCAATCAGACTGCTGCATTCTGGATCCTATTGTTCTAGGACCAATCAGACTGCTGCATTTTGGATCCTATTGTTCTAGGACCAATCAGACTGCTGCATTCTGGATCCTATTGTTCTAGGACCAATCAGACTGCTGCATTCTGGATCCTATTGTTCTAGGACCAATCAGACTGCTGCATTTTGGATCCTATTGTTCTAGGACCAATCAGACTGCTGCATTTTGGATCCTATTGTTCTAGGACCAATCAGACTGCTGCATTCTGGATCCTATTGTTCTAGGACCAATCAGACTGCTGCATTCTGAATCCTATTGTTCTAGGACCAATCAGACTGCTGCATTTTGGATCCTATTTGGATCCTATTCAACTCAGTACATAACACAGTCCCTATTTGTTTGTTTATGGTGCCCAGATTAAAATCTGCACTGCTCTGAAAGCGCTGCCATTGATGTGTTGCCGGCACCTGTAAGGGACGTGGGTGGCGCTGTGGGTTAAACCACAGAGCCTAGGGCTTGCCGATCAGAAGGTCGGCGGTTTGAATCCCTGCGACAGGGTGAGCTCCCGTTGCTCGGTCCCAGCTCCTGCCAACCTAGCAGTTCGAAAGCACATCAAAAGTGCAAGTAGATAAATAGGTACCGCTCCGGCGGGAAGGTAAACGGCATTTCCGTGCGCTGCTCTGGTTCGCCAGAAGCGGCTTTGTCATGCTGGCCACATGACCCGGAAGCTGTACGCTGGCTCCCTCGGCCAGTAAAGCAAGATGAGCGCCGCAACCCCAGAGTCGTCTGTGACTGGACATAAAGGTCAGGGGTCCCTTTACCTTTACCTTTAACCGCAAGCTTTGGTGGCAACTGGCTGGTCTACTGCAGCTTGCCATTGTCTGATGGCATTCTAGCTCAGTCGGTAGAGCACGAGACTCTTAATCTTAGGGTCGCGGGTTCGAGTTCCACATTGGGCAAAAATGATCCCTGTATATTGCAGAGGGCTGGACCCTCGTGGTCCTTTCCAACTCTGTGATTCTATGAAACAGGCTAGCTGAGGACAAACTGAGTTTTATGGGGCGGTGGTGTCTGAATTTGACAAAACTTTGGGTCGATGCAAAGGGCTCCCCACCCCCACCCCTTTATATTCTGAGAGACAGCCCTGCCACCATAAAGTGTGTGTCAGGACAGTTTGACACGTCTTCCATGCAAACAAGGGCTGTTGTGAAACAGTTTAAAACAAAAGAAGAAGGAAAAAAACCCACACGCCCCAAAAGGCAAACGCATTTTGAGAAGTCGAGTCGGGAAAGGCTGTGCAAAACGTGCTTGTCTGAGCAAGCCGAGAGACATATAAACAGATGCAAGTTGATCACTGGAGGTTGCTTAGCACTGGGGCCTGATTTGGGGGAGAGAGAGAGAGAGCTTTGACTTTTGATACTTTCCTTGAACACCTGGCCTCAGGTATCGGTTGTGCCAGTACGTTTCCGAACACAATTCAAAGTGTTGGTGTTGACCTTTAAAGCCCGGCTTTGGCCCAGTATACCTGAAGGAGCGTCTCCACCCCCATCGTTCTGCCCAGACACTGAGGTCCAGCGCCGAGGGATTTCTGGCTGTTCCCTCCCTGCGAGAAGCCAAGTTACAGGGAACCAGGCAGAGGGCCTTCTCGGTGGTGGCGCCCGCCCTGTGGAACACCCTCCCTGCAGATGTCAAAGAGATAAACAACTACTTGACATTCAGAAGCTGTACAATTTCTCAACATATTCATCTTGCAAACATTTCGGGAGGATGTTGGTGTCCATCCAAAAGACGAGGACCTCAGGCTGATCTCTGCGGTCCGGCGCTCAGCAGTTCCCTCTTTCGTAGACCGGGAAACCTGAACCACGCCGTCGCGGACTGCAGTCGTGGCTCCTTCCGTGGCAAGGCCACCAGCCATTTCTGCCCCTCGGTGGCTTCACGTTCCTCGCCGTGCTGTGCAAATCCGCACCTGCCCTGCCGACCCTTCTGACAGGCCCAGTTTCCTGGAGCAGGACAGGGTTGCGAGAGCCCTCGTTCCTTGGAGCCACGAGGGCCCTTAGCTCGGTTTTCCTTCCCACCCCGTGGCCTGTGTTGTAAGAATATCAAGGTCATATATATATATATATATATAATTGTTCATAAGTGCGCCAAGCAAAACAAGGCCACATGTCTGAAGCAGCACAGGAAGACAGGCCTGTCTCCATTTTGACTCCCCAACTGACAAACTGTTTCTCTGCAAGGAAGGAGGGGGTGATTGTCTCAGGAAAATAAAGTGATAATCCTGGCATCCTGATGCCTGAGTGCCAGACATGGGCCATTTCCCTCACAAAGAACCCACCACCTAAAATGGATTTGGATCCTTAGCCCTACATTAGCTCTGCCAGGCCAGGGCAGGAAACAAGAAACCTTTTGTTTTGCTGAAATGTGTGTCTGGGAGGGGTCAGGGAGAGATGGCACAGGTGTGAGAATCCTCAGGTTACCTCCTCTGACCCCCCCAATCTGTGATGCAGCTGTGATGTATCTGGGGAGTGGTCTGGGGTTACACCCCTTCTGTGATGTATGTGGGAGGGATCTGGGGGTGGGGCTGGACTCGGAGGAGGAATTTTTGAAATGTCTTTATAAGAGCATGTGCCCCTTTTGTTCAGGGGGTCCTTTTTCCCCTACTCTCTGGTGTGGGGCAAAAGCGCCATGTTTGCAACAGAAATAAATTCTTTGCTTCTCGATTTTTCTCCGGTTGGCCTCTGTAATTTACTCCTTCCGATGGAGAACCTCAAAAGGCTCTTGTGTACCCCATAAGGGAATAAAAAGGAATAAATAAGAGCAGATTTCTGATTATTTCACCTAGGAGCCGGGGCCTGCCGTCTGCTTGGCCCCATGCCCTCTCCGCGAAGAATGCTCTTTCCTCTCCAAAGAGTGCGAGCGAAAGCACAAACTCTGCCACTCCCTCGAGCTGGGACAGCTCCTCCCAATTACCTACCCCAAAGAGGAAGCGAAGTGGAAAGTCAGCTGGAGGAGGAGAAAATATCTCCACTCGCTCAGTGCCTCTCGGAGCCGTTTGCCTGCCCCAGCCGCTGTGGCCCACTCTGCCTTCTTGATCGGGGCGGCCAGAGAGGGGTGAGCACCCTGGGGAGGACTGGGGGTGGGAGGGAAGTCCACTTAGCCCCCTCCCCAAACTATGGCAAACTCCCCAGCATCATTTACAGGTAGGTAGCCGTGTTGGTCTGTCATAGTCAAAACAAAATAAAAAATAAAAAAATTCCTTCCAGTAGCACCTTAGAGAGTTTGTTCTTGGTATGAGCTTTCGTGTGCATCTGTGTATTTCGTGTGTATCTGAAGAAGTGTGCATGCACACGGAAGCTCATACCAAGAACAAACTTAGTTGGTCCCTAAGGTGCTACTGGAAGGAATTTTTTTATTTTTTATTTTGTTTCCCCAGGATCATTGCAGCCCAATTCCTAGAGGGCACCAGTCTCCAGTTGGGTGAGAAGGCAGGGGAGCTCTGTAGGCCCTCTCTGTTCGCCTCTGTGCCCTCAATGTTGCCTCTCAGAAGCCAGAGATTGCAACGCACCAAGAATATGTCAGCCAAAGGGTGCATTTGTGCATGGTCCTCAGGGGGTTTCGCTCTCTGTCATCTGTTCTCCTCGCCTCGATTGCCTGCTTTCTTTTTCTGCCTCAGTTGCCAAAACATCTCTGGCGTGGAGGAGAATGCTCCTTGCAAAAAGAGCAGCCGCAGCCCATGCAATATTCTAGTCCTCATCGTGGCAGCTAAACCCACTGGCTGAACACAATTGTGTGCATGCGCACGTGTGTGTGTTTGGAAAATGCAAAAAAAGAGAGAGAGAGAGAAAGGCTTAGAACCACAGATCTGTATAAGCAAAGACTGGTGATTTGGAGTCAAAACAAAATTAAAAAAATCCTTCCAGTAGCACCTTAGAGACCAATTGAGTTTGTTCTTGGTATGAGCTTTCGTGTGCATGCACACTTCTTCAGATTTGGAGAGCTGTGATGGGTGTATGTGTGTGTATGTGTGGCTTTTTTTTGGTGGGTGGGTGTTTTGTGCTGTTTTTCGTTTTGTTTTTTCTTTCTGTTTTTTACGGGGGGCATGCAATTTCGTTGCACTTGTATAGCGTTGTGCTTGTACTTGTGCAATGACAATAAATTATCTTATCGGCAGGGCAGTGTGGTGCAGTGGTTAGAGTGTTGGACTAGGACCTGGGAGGCCAGGCTTCAGATCCCCACTCGGCCATGAAGCTCACTGGGTGGCCTGGAGCCGGTCACTGCCTCTCATACGAACCTACCTCGCAGGGTTGTTGTTTAACTGAGGAGGGAGGAAACCGTGGGTGCCGCCGTCGAATTCCTTGGAGAAAAAAGAGGGGGGTGGATGCCACAAGTAAATAATACTTATGCCCCTCTCATGGCTCACCCTTTTAGCCGTTCGATGTTTCCCCCGTCAAGGCTCAAGACCACAAGGAGTTTGGCTCGTGGCGCATCAACATTGTCAGATGCTGCAAAGCCTCCATTCTGAGCTGCAGCAGTTCAGAGCCGTTTGAGTAGCCCGGCATTCTAGCCAGGCTGCTTTTATCGCAGGCGGAAATCAAAGAATTGCAACCTCTCCCCGCACGGCCTGTGTCTCAGCATGGTGCCTTGCGTGGCGCAGCTGGGAAGGGGCAGATCTTTGCGCTTGAGGATGCGTGGATATGTCAGTGTTGCTTGCTCTCGTTTTTTTGGCTCTCCACATTTCTGCACCAGTTTGGGACTCGTCCGGGAGAAAGCCATCAGTGTCACAGCGCAAATGTCTCCAAATATACACCTTTTAAAATGCATTATTCATTTACTTCATGCAATTGGTTATACCGCTTGGTTGTAAAACAAACAAACCCTCAGAGCGGTTTACAAAAAAGGATAAAGCAAAAAATAAATCATCAGTAAAAGGGACGCGGGTGGCACTGTGGTCTAAACCACAGAGCCTAGGGCTTGCTGATCAGAAGGTCGGCGGTTCGAATCCCCGCGACGGGGTGAGCTCCCGTTGCTCAGTCCCTGTTCCTGCCAACCTAGCAGTTCGAAAGCACGTCAAAGTGCAAGTAGATAAATAGGTACCACTCCGGCGGGAAGGTAAACGGCGTTTCCGTGCGCTGCTCTGGTTCGCCAGAAGCGGCTTAGTCATGTTGGCCACATGACCCGGAAGCTGTACGCCGGCTCCCTCGGCCAGTAAAGCGAGATGAGCGCCGCAACCCCAGAGTCGTCCACGACTGGACCTAATGGTCAGGGGCCCCTTTACCTTTAAGAAGAATTGACAACGATTTAGGGTTTCGGGAAACTTAACAAGCTAAAAACTGGTGAAGACTCGCATCAACTTTCTAAATGTCTAAATATGTGTTTGTATCTCGTTTCCCCTGAATATACACATTTTTGCATTCCCCCTCTAATATAATGTGTTTTGTGTATGTTATCTTCTACAATATGAGCACATATGCCCTTACCAGATGTGGTTTTGCACTTGGCTGGAGAACTGCTTTGCAAAGTTCAGAGAGCTTTTCAAGAACGGCTGCATTGCTTCAGGGGGAAAAAAAAATTCGCTTTAAATGGGAACTGAATTCATCCCTCCTCCCTCCTTGCAGAGTCATCCTATACATGTTTACTCTGAGCAAAGGGCTTACCCCAAACTAAGGGCTTATAGCTCAGTTGGTTAGAGCGTGGTGCTGATAATGCCTAGGTTGCTAATTCGATCCCCATACGGGACAGCTGCATATTTCGGCATTGCAGGGGGTTGGACTAGATGACCGCCAGGGTCCCTTCCAACTCTTATGATCTCTCCCTGCCTCTGGAGCTTTTCCCGTGAAAACACGCTCTTTACTGCTAAAGCACAACAAACGGCATTTTGGGTTTTCTGCCTATTGCTTTTTGTTCCAATTTGGCAGTAAAGAGCAGATTTCCGCGGGGAAAGCTCTGGAGCTAAAAAAACCCAAAACAAAATGAAAGAGAACTCGGACATGGAGCTTTAAAACACAAAACCACACCTGGAAAATGTGGAGGAAAGGTACGTGTGGACGAGCCCCAAGCGCCTCCATCCTGCCTCCATGCGGCAAACTCCTTAGGAAGCATGCTTAAGATTTCAGCGGCTTAGAACAGATCTGCTCCAGAACCCTCATTCTTGTAATTCAGGCCAGGACTGGTTCAGATATGGCTCACTTGCAAGAAGATGAGTGTTGGAAGATTTGGGACAGTTTTAAAAAAGGGTACTTCTTCACGCAGCACAGAGTTAGACCATGGAACTCCCTGCCACAGCAGGCAATGATGGCCACCGACCTGTTGGCTTTAGAAAGAGAATTAGCCAAACTCATGAAGGAGAGGGGCATTGATGGCTCCTAGTAATAGTAGTAGTAGTAGTAGTAGTAATAATAATAATAATAAATAATAATAATAATAACTAATAATAGCCACAATGGCTCTGCCCTTGATCAGTGCCATCTGAGACTACAGGAGGGGGAGAATGTTGATCTTGTGTTCGAATTCTGCTTGTGGGTTTCCCTATAGGGCATCTGCTTGGCCACTGCTGAGAACAGGATGCTGGACTAGGTGGGCCCTAATCCTAATCCTGGCAAAGGCTCCAGAAAGCAGACTTGTTGCCAGTACTCGAACTAACAGTCTGGCGTCAGTAGCAGCCACTTTCCCGTGTTCCTGTTGCAAAACAGCAAAGTTAAAAATAAAACGGAGGGTTCCAGTCTTGACATTCCCCCCCCCCCCCAGGTTAGGAATGTGTGGCATTTTGCTTCCTGGAAAAACCTGCCTTTCTCTTTCTGTTTTCCAAGGACCTCGAAGATGAGGCTGAAGGTATTCTGGAAGGTAAAGGAGCGCTGGAAGAGATTGGAGGGCGCCCGCAGAGTCCTTTGCACCAGCAACGCTCCAGGAACAGGTGAATGGTCTCCTGATAACGCCCCCTGCAGTGGAAAGAGCAGCATGGAGCCCTAAGGCAGGGGTCAGCAAACTTTTTCAGCAGGGGGCCGGTCCCTTGTCCCTTGTGGGGGGTTGGACTATATTTTGAAGGGGAAAAAATGAATGAATTCCTATGCCCCACAAATAACCCAGAGATGCATTTTAAATAAAAGGACACGTCTTATCATGTAAAAACACGCTGATTCCTGGACCGTCCGGGGACTGGATTGAGAAGGGCGATTGGGCCGCATCCGGCCCGACGGGCCTTAGGTTGCATACTCATGCGCCTAAAGCAGGGGTCAGCAAACTTTTTTCAGCAGGGGCCAGTCCACTGTCCCATAAACCAGGGGGCCGGACTATATTTTGGGGGGGGGAGGGGGAGATGAACGAATTCCTATGCCCCCACAAATAACCCAGAGATGCATTTTAAATAAAAGGACACATTCTACTCATGTAAAAACACGCTGATTTCCTGGACCGTCCGCGGGCCGGATTGAGACAGGCGATTGGGCCGCATCCGGCCCCCGGGCCTTAGTTTGCCTACCCATGCCCTAAGGAATAATCTTGGCCTGGCAGTCCACACCCAGAGCAACTGTGTACTCTTAATCTGAGCGTCCGCTATTTCCCTCAGCAGAAATCTCCTGCGCCTGTGACAGCTGTGTGGCAGCAGGAAATCCAACAGGGGAAGCCCCTCCCCTTGCCACACCCTCCACGTGGGGAAAAAGGCTGGGTCAGGCCTCTCGGAGACTCACCAGGTTGCTGAGGATAGCCATGTGTGCCGCCTGCTCTGCATTTGTGCAGCCCTGCTGAGCCGCGGTTTTGCATAATCCGTGCGGCAAGGCCCTGTGCGTCAAAGCGTCTAGCATGGGGAAGCAGCGATAAAATAGGATGCGGGTATCGGCCAGATGGGACGCGGGGGTGGCGCTGGTGGGTTAAACCACAGAGCCTAGGGCTTGCCGATCGGAAGGTCGGCGGCTCAAAATCCCCACAAACGGGGTGACGCTCCCATTGCTCGGCTACCCCAGCTCCTGCCCACCTAGCAGTTCGAAAGCACATCAAAATGCAAGTAGATAAATAGGTACCCGCTCCGGCGGGAAGGTAAACGGCGTTTCCGTGCGCTGCTCTGGTTCGCCAGAAGCGGCTTAGTCATGCTGGCCACATGACCCGGAGAGCTCGCCAGTGTTGTAAGAATTTAAGAGAGTTATCTAGATAAAGGGTTCAATTCCGGGTGGAATCCTGAACCTCGGCAGGACGTTATTTTGAAACCCCTGCCTGCGCAGAAAGACAGAGACCAGACCAGAGTTCTAATGGGAAGCAAGGCGGCTAGTAAGCCTGATCTTTATTAATAAATACTGTTGCAACAGGGTTCTCACTCACCACATGCTGGACTGGAGCGAGCAACCTAGAACAAACGTGCTCCCACCCCTATATAGACATTTTGAATCCCCCGCCCTGGGACCAAGACCACCCCCCAGAAACACCCATGCATACACCATAGGAGGAGTGTAGCCCGAGACCACCACCACCCCAGGATACATCATGGTTGCATCATGAAAGGGGAGGTCTGGTTGGCAGCAATCTGAGCATCCTGGACCCTGCCCCCTCTCTGTCCTCCCACCAGTGAAACCAAAGAGGTATTTTACATTTCCCTGTTTCTCAGCCAAGTTAATCTTCAAGTTTTGTCTTCATCTGGGTTTGTTATCTCTGGAATGCGCTACCCTGTCTGGCACTCAGGTATCAGGATGCCAGGAATTATCACTCAGGCAGAGGGAGGGGCTGCTGAGTAGCTGGAGGGGCAAACCCCCCTTTGTTCCTGAGACAAAGAAATACACACATGTGGCCTTGTTTGCTTGGCACACTTATGAGCATTATATATACAGTATATATGACCTTAATTTCTTATTACACCAGTAAAGCGAGATGAGCGCCCGCAACCCCCAGAGTCATCCGCGACTTAGACCTAATGGTCAGGGGTCCCTTTACCTTTACCTTTATCAGACAGATCCTGGGTCACGGTGTCAGGATTGCAGCTGCCTGCCTAGAGGTTGCTCGTTTGCAAACATTTGGCCCTCACGCTGCATGGAGCATCCCAAGCGCCCCTTCTCCTCTCCTGCCCGAATCAATCAACACAGTGTTTGCCTGAAGCGAGGAAATGGCCAGCAAGCCACCAGGAGATTTAAACACAATGTTTTTCCTGTCTCCCTAGTTTACGATGCCGGCCGGTGGGAAATGGAGGCTTTCTTGGCGAGGAGGAGGAGGCCTCTGAACGGGGGCCGGCGATGCTCTGGATTCCCTGCTGGCTTTCTGGGCACCCAAGGAAGGGGCCTGCTTCCCTGGAAAAACGCACCCCACCTCCAGAAAGAGCTGCAGGTAATTCTTCCGTCCTTTCGGCAGAAAAGCAGAATCTTAAAAGTTGGGCAGCTGTTCAGGGAGACTTCTGGGATTGCGCCGTTCTGGACCGTCAGTCCGATCCCGAGGTCTTTGGGGGGTTTGCTGCGTCTGACCCGCCCCCCCCCCAATGTGGCTGTGCAGCCTCCTTCCAAGAGGATAGTCCTCTATTTTAAAGCCATCAGAGGACAGGCCAATGTTGGAAAGGTGTCTCTGTCTGAAGAGCCGCCAGGTTCGTTTTGAAGATAATGAATTATTATTATTTATTATTATTATTATGTATTATTATTACATGCCGCCCATCTAACTGCATTGCCGCAGCCACTCTGGGCGGCTCCCAACAAAATATTTAAAACACAAAAAAACATTAATCATTAAAAACTGCCTTGTACATTGGAAGTCAAACAGCTTAGTTCTCGGACGTTTTGGCTCCCGAACGCCGCAAACCTGGAAGTGACTGCTCCGGTTGGCGAACTATTTTTGGAAGCCGGACGTCCGACGGGGCTTCTGATTGGCTGCTGGAGCTTCCGGCAGCCAATCAGAAGCCGCGCTTCTGGTTTCCGAATGTTTTGGATTCCGTTTGGCCTCCAAGGTACGACTGTACAGACTGCCTTCAGAAGTCCAAACAGTTATTCTCCTTGGGCACTCTGAAGGGAGGCGGCGTTCCACAGGGTGGGTACCCACCACCGAGAAGGCCCTCTGTCTGGTTCCCTGCAACCTCACTTCTCGCACGGAGGAAACAGCTAGAAGACCCTCAGAGCTGGACCTCAGTGTCCAGGCAGAACAATGGGGGTGGAGATGCCCTTTTCAGTATATAGGGTCAAAGCCCTTTAGGTTTTAAATGTCAGCACCATAAACCCTCAGACGGAGAGGATGGGTGGGTTGGCCATAAAGCTCTGCCTCGCAGATAGGAGCTTCTAGAGAACTTGTGCCTCAGGCTAAAGAGTTAAACCACAGAGCCTAGGGCTTGCCGATCAGAAGGTCGGCGGTTCGAATCCCCGCGATAGGGTGAGCTCCCGTTGCTCCGGTCCCTGCTCCTGCCAACCTAGCATTTCGAAAGCACGTCAAAGTGCAAGTAGATAAATAGGTACCCGCTCCTGCGGAAGGTAAACGGCATTTCCGTGCGCTGCTCTGGTTCGCCAGAAGCGGCTTAGTCATGCTGGCCACATGACCCGGAAGCTGTCTGCGGACAAACGCCGGCTCCCTCGGCTATAGAGCGAGATGAGCGCCGCAACCCTAGAGTCGTCCGCGACTGGACCTAACAGTCAGGGGTAACCTTTACCTTTACCTCAAGCTTCGGCTTCGGGTCCAGTATACCTGAAGGAGCGTCCTCCACCCCCATCATTCTGCCGGACACTGAGGTCTAGTGCTGAGGGCCTTCTGGCGGTTCCCTCACTACGAGAAGTCAAATTACAGGGAACCAGGTAGAGGGGCCCTTCTCGGTGGTGGCACCCGCCCTGTGGAACGCCCTCCCTCAGATGTCAAAGAGAACAACAACTACCAGACCTTTAGTAGACATCTGAAGGCATCCCTGTTTAGGGAGGCTTTTAATGTTTAATAGATTACTGCATTTTAATGTTCTGTTGGACAGCCGCTCAGAGTGGCTGGGGAAGTCCAGCCAGATGGGCGGGGTATAAATAATAAATTATATTATTATTATTATTATTATTATTGGCACCCAACTGTCTTCATCCTGTCCTGGTCCCAACTGTCTTCATCTGTCCTGGTTTTGCACCACCCCATTAAGGAATGTTAAGCTCAACTGGTTTCACGTGTGACCCTCTGTCAACAGAGGCTGGACCATTAGAGAAACCATTATGATCCAGCCCCAACATTGGCCTGCCTTCTTACAACCAGCTTCCTCCAGCCTTAGCCTTTTTGTTGCTCCTTGGGGAGGAAGAGGTCGATTCTAGATTTAGTTGCTTCCACCGGCTGTTGCCTCTGGCTCCCCTACTGTTGGCTCCCGGCCTCCTGCCCAGCCATCCCCAGGGAAATTGGCCCCCTCTGCTTCTTCACCCCTCGCTGATAACCTCTGGCCCTCATGACGCTGAGGGGTTATCTCTGGCCGATCTACTGCGGCCACCTCCCAGTTTCCACCCAAAGCATCTTGCTCGTCCAGTCCCTCATACCTCCCCCTGGACTTCACCTTTAGCCCACGAAGCACCAGGAGGAGAGCTGCTGCAGGAGACGGCCGGCCGAGTCCAGCAGCGAAGAAGGAACCCTGATGGCTTCGTACAAGGTCCAAGTGGCAACCGGGACGTTCTGGGGCTCCGGGACCTTCGACACCATCTCCATCACCCTGGTGGGCTCGAGGGCAGCAGCCCCAAGCAGATGCTGGACAACACAGGGAAGGACTTTGCCCCGGGAGCGGTGAGAGGATCTGCAGAGGTGGACTGGGGGGGGGAGAGGCAGGGAGTCGGCTCTTGGGGGGGGGGGGCTCAGGAGGTCATCTCTCCACTGTAATTCTTTTTATTTATTTTTTAATAATCTATGTATTGCAATTTCCAATACAAATCACAGCAAATCACATTGAAATTATTCCCAATTACATTTCAAATTACAATCCAAATTAATTGTACAAATCCCAATTAAAAGAAACATTCCAATTATGCCTAATTATTATAATAATGTTATATATATATGCGTCTGAGGCATGGGAAGCCCATATATATATATGGGCTTCCCATGCCTCAGACGCCGAGCTTCCCTGATCACCTCCATCAATTGCTTTTCAAAATTCTTTCCAATGGGACCGAGCAACGGGAGCTCACCCCGTCGCGGGGATTCGAACCGCCGACCTTCTGATCAGCAAGCCCTAGGCTCTGTGGTTTAGACCACGGCACCACCCGCATCTCCTACCAAGCCCTTAACTGCTGGTGATCCCAGGGGGGCCTGCAATTCCAGTTCTCCCCAAGAAGATTTGTCTCTTCCTGCCTCACACCTCACATCCCAGGTGAGGTGTTGGGCCAGAGGGGCTTGTTTTGACTAAAACAGCCCCACAGGCCAAAATTGAGGGAGTCCACGAGGGGCCAAAAATAGGCCCACGGACCAGAGCTGCTTTAACAGGTCCATTAGAATAGAATAGAATAGAATAGAATAGAATAGAATAGAATATATATTGTCATTGTCCCCTTTGGGGACAACGAAATTACTTGGCTGCTCCATCCACCCAGATAGGGCACTCCACGCAAAGACAAAACAACTACAAAAACACTGATTAAAACCATACAATGATAAAACATAACAGGTAAGATTAGATGACTTCAAAGTCCAGGCTTCCCATTCAAGGCCGTGATCGCTCTGGAAAAGAAGCTGTTTCTAAGACGGCTTGTTCTTGTTGTCATCGTCCTGTATCTCCGTCCCGATGGCAAGAGCTCAAAGAGACGGTGACCAGGATGCGATGGACCTTTCACTATGTCCAGTGCCTTTCTGTGGCACCTCATGGCATAAATCTGCTCTAAGGTGGAGAGCAAGCAGCCAACAATGCTCTCTGCTGCCTTAACAACTCTGCACAACCCCATCCTGTCCTTGGTAGTACAGCTTCCGTACCACACACATAAGCCATAAGTGAGCACACTCTCAATGGCACAGGGATAGAAGGCAAGCAGCAGCTTTTGTGGAAGATGGTTTTTCCTCAGAAAGTACAGTCTCTGCTGCGCCTTCTTCACAAGCCCCCTTATGTTTGCACTCCAGGACAGATCCTCCTGTAATTCAATGCCCAGAAATCTGAACGTTGTTACCCTCTCCACACAGATTCCATCAATCAAAAGTGGCTGGACATCGTTCTTCTTTCTCCTGAAGTCCACCACAAGCTTCAAACAGGTGAAGTTCTGCTTCCTGGTGTCGTCGCGAATCAGCGGTTGTCCCTTATCTTTCCACAGGTGGATGAATACAAGTTGCCCAGCGATGGGGATCTGGGCCCGATTCTGCTGGTCCACCTCCACAAGGAACCCTACCTCTTCTTCCCCGAGGACAGCTGGTACTGCAACTTTGTCCAGCTCGTCACCCCACAGGGAGAGACGTACCGCTTCCCCTGCTACCAGTGGATCGAGGGCTACACGACCCTGGAGCTGAGAGAAGGGACAGGTGAGGCGCTAGTAGCATCCCTGCAGAGAAGCACTTCGCTGGGACGGCGACGCAGGGCAAACTCTCCCAGGTCTCCAAGTCCCTTCTGCCTGGAGTCGCAGAGATAATGTCGTCGTCCCACCCCATTGGCTTGTGTCATATGTGAACTCTTGGAGGTGGCTGGCATCTGTCGGCCCACTTCCCTCCAGAAAATAATTCCAGTCTGTGGCCCCCAAGGCAGTTCTGGGGGGCTGGGGGCATTCGAGCCATCGAGCCATAGCTGTCAACCCTCCCTTTTTTTGCGGGAAACAACCCTTATTCCAATGCCTCCAATGAGCCTGGTTTTGACTGGAAAGGGCAGGGTATAAATAAAATTTATTATTATTATTATTATTATTATTATTATTATTATTACTATTATTACTATTATTACTATTATTATTATTATATATGTAAATCAGGGGTCAGCAACCTTTTTCAGCAGGGGGCCGGTCCACTGTCCCTCAGACCTTGTGGGGGGGCCGGACTATATTTTGAAGGGCAAAAAAATGAACAAATTTTATTGATATTAGCCACCCTGAGTCCGGTTGCGGCTGGGAAGGGCGGGGTATAAATAAAATTTATTATTATTATTATTATTATTATTATTATTATTAAGGCGGGGTCCCCCCCTAAGTTGATGGGCTTTGCCATTCAAATGGCATGTATGTGCCATGTCATGTGATTGATTCTGTGGGGCAGGGCTTACCTGCTCCCCCCCACCAATATTTTTTGAAGTTGGCACCCCGCCTTAAGAAGTGTATTTTCCAGAACCATCCTGATATGTTTTGCATATCAATTCTGAATTTTCAGTTGCCGTAACCTGCTCTGGGACCTGTTGACGAAGGGCGGGTCAGAATTTTAATATTCATAGTCAAATGATGCTGTTTCTGCTCTGAGCCACCTCAGACTTATTCATTCGTCGGCATTCGTTCCTCGCCAGCGGTGTATCTGGCTATTTCTCCCCCCCCCCACCTGTTTTTATCTACACAACAACCCTGCGAGGCAGGCTTAGGCCAAGAGAGGGTGATTGGACCAAGGGGGCCCAGTCAGCTTTATGACTGAGCGGGGATTTGAACCCAGGCCTCGCAGGCCCTTGTCTGCTAAGCCACCCTGGAAAGTTTTCCATATTTCAAATGCAAATGTCTTTTTAATCAACGGCGCTCCATTTCTTCTCTCCTTCCAGCCAAACTAGTTTGTGACGATGATGGGAACCAGTTGCTTCTGCACCACCGGGCAGAGGAGGTGAAGGCGAGGCAGGAGGCATACAGGTGAGGAGATCTTGCCTTCAGAGCTGTAGCTCAGCGGGCAAAGCACCGGTCTTTGGGTGCAGAAGGTGCCGGGTTCAATTCCCAGGTGGAGCTGGAAGAGACACCTTGGAAAGCCATTGCTGCCAGCCAGTGTGGGCAACATTGAGCTCAGTGCACCAGTGACCCGACTCTGTAGAGAGCAGCTTCTCCTAAATCAGGCATAGGCAAACTCCGGCCTATATATATATTCCCTATGTAGGGCTGCCTTCAGGGGTCTTCTATAGGTTGTGTAAGTTACTTATCTCCTTGGCCTGGGCGCCCCCGCATAACTCCTTGCACTTCAGCATTTCTCCGATGAAAAGAGGGATGACCTAAGGAAAAGCAATTGTTGTAAGAATTTAAGAGAGTTATCTAGATAAAGGGTTCGATTCCGGGTGGAATCCTGAACCTCGGCAGGACGTTATTTTGAAACCCCTGCCTGCGCAGAAAAGACAGAGACCAGACCAGAGTTCTAATGGGAAGCAAGGCGGCTAGTAAGCCTGATCTTTATTAATAAATACTGTTGCAACAGGGTTCTCACTCACCACATGCTGGATGGAGGAGCAACCTAGAACAAAGTTGCGCCCGCCTCTATATAGACATTTTGAATCCCCCCCGGACCAAGACCCCCCCCCAGAAACACTATGCATACACCATAGGAGGGGTGTAGCCTGAGACCACCCTCCCCTGATACATCATGGTTACATCATGAAAGGGGAGGTCTGGTGGCAGCAATCTGAGCATCCTGGACCCTGCCCCCTCTTGTCCTCTACTAAACACCCACCAAGTGAAACAAAAGAGATATTTACCGGTACATTTCCCTGTTTCTCAGCCAAGTTAATCTTCAAGTTTTGTCTTCATCTGGGTTTGTTATCTCTGGAATGGCTACCTTTCTGGCACTCAGGTATCAGGATGCCAGGAATTATCACTCAGGCAGAGGGAGGGCTGCTGAGTAGCTGGAGGGGCAACCCCCCTTTGTTCCTGAGACAAAGAAATACACACATGTGGCCTGGTTTGCTTGGCACACTTATGAACATTTTATATATATATATGGTCTTGATTTCTTATTACACAGGACATTCTGAGATCAAATCAGAAACCGAGGCGGTTTCTGTAAATCCAGAACTGCCCCTGAAAAGATAGGGACACTTGGAGGGGGGTTGCTATTGTAGAGGGTATCTCGTCTTCTGCTGTTTCGCATGAACCCACTACAATAAGATCAGTGGAAAATCAAACTTTATCCTCAATGAGGCCTAGGAGCCTGCGCAGAGCGGTAGCTAACTCCACCAGCCAGGCTGCCCCTCTGAGCTGAGATCTGGCATCTTGGGGTACAGCTAGGCCAAGTGCCAGATATTTAGTTGATAATGCATATATTACCAGGGGTGGGGATAGAAAACCAGGGGTGGAGGGGAAATGGAGGCCGAATGACTGGAATGGCGAGCAGGGTCTTCCCATGCTGCAACATTTTGTTGCAGACGCCATGCCGTTATTTCGAACAGGGGGGCGTTCCAACACAGGGTCTCTCACCTGCATTCTGAAGCGGCAGAAACCAGACGCTAGAGATTTTAAAACAAACAGACAAACTTCTCCCCATTAAAATCTTGATTTTTAAAACCAGGTGGGCAGAATTTGCGCCGGGGATGCCTCAGTGCCTGGCTGTGGAGAACATCGAGGAGCTGAACACCAACGCAAAGTTTTCCTTTACCAAGCTCAGCACCTTTCTGCTGCGGTCAAAGCTCACGTGAGTCCCGAAAGCCAGCATTTGGCAGTCAGGATCTGACCGGCTCTCTATCTGTCTTGACTTTTTCGGGTATCAAACAAGCTGGTCTACTCCCTCTGGGTCCTGAGCTGTGATGCTTTGCCACACGCTGGAATCGGTGAACAGGGGTTATCGCAGCCGGTTATCGCAAATGCTATCGGTCCTTTGGCAACCGAGGCAAGAGCAGGGAGGGGAACTTTTCCAAGCCTGAGGGCCGCAATCCAGTCTTCAGCAGCATTCCGAGGGCCGCAGGCCAGCGGGTGGGCAGGTCTGGAAGTAAAATTGGCGTTGCAGCAACCAATGCGACTCTCACTTCTTTGCAAAACAGGATGGTGGCTAGGCTCTCCCTTCACAGTCAGAGGCAGAAATGCACCCCAAATTTTCCAGGGTAGTTGCCCTAATATTGTACGCAAACATGCATCTACGAGGGGAAATTGTGCATAAGAAATAGCACACACAAAATGCAATATATTGGAGGGGATTGTGTTTTGTTTTTTTTTTTAAGAGTGCATTATGCATTTAAAAATTGCTTATTACATTTATATATTCCACCTTCTTTTCCAAGGAGCTCAAGGTGGGCTCTTCTTCCCCTCCTCATCTAATTCCCACAGCAATCCTGCGAGGTAGGCTAGGCTGAGAGAGGCAGTGACTGGCCCAAGGATCCACCCAGTGAGCTTCACAGCCTTGTAGGGATCGGAACCCTGGTTTCCCAGGTCCTGGCCTCGACACCATTACACCACACTGAGCATTAAACAGGCTGATGAATTTTCACGAGAGGAAACCCAAAACGGACAGGCCTTTCAGGGCAGGAGTCCGGGGCTCCACTCAGCAGAATGAAAACAACCCTCCTCTGCCCCCCCAAAATTAACACCCGGCAGGGCTGTCTTACCACATTTTGAAGTCTTGTGATGTCATAATGCACGTGGGCCGCCTCCTGCATCGCAGGGGGTTGGACTAGATGAGCTTTGGGGGTCCCTTCCAACTCTACAATTTAAGTCCAAAGTCTGAAACCACTTCGCTGGCCGTCACTGTGCAAACAAAATAAAAAAAATTCCTTCCAGTAGCACCTTAGAGACCAACTAAGTTTGTTCTTGGTATGAGCTTTCGTGTGCATGCACACTTCTTCAGATATTCTTCTTCAGATAAGCGTGCATGCACATGAAAGCTCAATCAATCAAATCTTTATTACGGTCCAGAGACCCAACAATTCATTACAAAAACAATACACAATTTCGACAGTCCGCCTTCAGGTTACACAAGCATTTTGTTCAGACTTAGGAATAGGGATCATTGGTTCTTGCAACCACCGATAGAAATTTTGCCACTGCTAATGTTCTGTCATTTGTCCGGTCTTCCAGTAGGAACCTGACATAGTAAGCCTCTGATTTTCCCAGGAAAGGTACTAGCAAGGGTAATATCAGTTCTGCCCTGGCTTGCTCGAATTTCACACAGTGCAGCAAAATATGTTTTATAGAGTCAATGTCTTGGGCACATGAGCATAGTCTGCCCTGGTATGGAACTCCTCTCAATCTGCCATCCAACACTGCAGAAGGAAAGACGTTAAGTCTGGCTTTTGTAAATAGCCTTCGGTAATTTGGAACTGTCAGATTTTTAATATAAGATGTTAACTTAAAGGCATGCCCATATTGTACTCCTCCTGCCAGCGGACTGCAGACTGCGTGTGATCGATGTCGCAAGTCACTGTGTGCAATGTCCCAGAGTCTTTGTTTTAAAGTCTTAGGGGACCTTCATAACCCAGGCAATAGAGTTGGGTGGGTGACAGACCAATAGAGGTGGCTTTTTTGCCATTGTTTTCTGCCAGTTGCTTACATACTCCTCATTGTTCATACCAATAATAATAATAATAATAATAATAATAATAATAAATTTTTATTTATACCCCGCCCTTCCCAGCCAAGACCGGGCTCAGAGTGGCTAACATCAATAAAATCACAACAAAACATACAAAACAATCAGTTAAAATGCAGGTTAAAATACGATTTAAAGTTTAAAAAGTAGCCTCAGTTGGTCTCTAAGGTGCTACTGGAAGGATTTTTTTTATTTTTTATTTTGTTTCGACTACGGCAGACCAACACGGCTACCTACCTGTAACTGTGCAAACAGAATATGCTGTGCCAATTTGTCACCGAGATCCCCCGCCCCAAGGTCTCTTTCGCAAGGGACCTGATCTAAGATAGCAGCCCCGTTTCCAGTTCAGCCAGCAAGACGGGGAGGTAATTTGCATTGCGAAAGCCAAAGATTGCCAGTTTGGGGACCAGCTGCATTCCTTGGAAGCTGATCTCCAGCTGCCCCCATTCCCTCGTTGTTAATTATTTGCTACAAAGCAAATATTTGCTTTGAAGCAGCAGCTGTTGACACCCAGCTCCATCATCCCCACCTCTCACCTATTCTTCTCCCCCCCCACCGCCACCTTTCTCCCTGCATCGCAGAGGGTTGGACTAGATGACCCTCCAGGGTCCCTTCCCACTCTTACGATTCTGCGATTCCTTTAGATTGATGGAGGTGAAGCTGAAGGGGTTCATGAACTGCCAGGAGTCTTGGAAGAAACTGGAAGACATCCGGAAGGTTTTCTGGTTCAACAAGACACCCGTTTCCGGTAGGTGCCACTTTGCACATGCACAAGCGCTATAAAATATGACATTCTTAGAAACGATGGAAGCAATTTGCCCAGGATAGAACAGGTACATTTGAAGGAGGAGCAGACAGGATCTTTGGGACATGGGGATCTGCTGTATACCACGGGTCCATTTAGCTCAATATTGTCTACACTGACTGGCAGCGACACTCCAGGTTTCCTGGCACAGGAAATTCCAGGCCACCTAACGCGGGTGGCGCTGTGGTCTAAACCACAGAGCCTAGGGCTTGCCTATCAGAAGGTTGGCGATTCGAATCCCCGCGACGGGGTGAGCTCCCGTTGCTCGGTCCCTGCTCCTGCCCACCTAGCAGTTCGAAAGCACGTCAAAGTGCAAGTAGATAAATAGGTATCGCTGCAGCGGGAAGGTAAACAGCGTTTCCGTGCGCTGCTCTGGTTCGCCAGAAGCGGCTTAGTCATGTGTACCTCCTCCTACGCCAGAAAACTGTTGAGGTTTGGCTGACTGGCTGCAACGCCGCCCGCCAGATAAAAGGCGAGCGGACTTCCCAGACCAGGAGTCAGCAAACTTTTTCAGCAGGGGGCCGGTCCACTGTCCTTCAGACCTTGTGGGGGGCCAGAATATATTTTGGGGGAAAATATGAACGAATTCCTATGCCTCACAAATAACCCAGAGATGCATTTTAAATAAAAGCACACATTCTGCTCATGTAAAAACACGCTGATTCCCGGACTGTCCGCGGGCTGGATTGAGAAGGCGATTGGGCCGGATCCAGGCCCCGGGCCTTAGTTTGCCTACCCATGCCCCAGACCTTGAGAGACACATCGTTTCAAAAGCCTTTCTACGTCCCCAGAGTACGTTGCCGAACACTGGCAAGAAGATGCTTTCTTCGGCTCCCAGTATCTCAACGGCGTCAATCCTGTGGTGATCAAGAAATGCACCCAGATCCCAAGCAATTTCCCCGTGACCCAGGAGATGGTTGCCGCGTCTCTCGGGGCGTCCGCCACTCTGCAGGAGGAAATCCAGGTGACTCAATTCTTTCGCCCCTTGTTTCTCCAAGTAAATAGCCACTGCATACTTCCGCGGCGTAAGAGGCTCCAAACTTGTCTCAAGAGGCAGCTGGGGGTGTCCCACCCGCCAAAGCTGGCTGCATCTGAGCAGCCATTGAAAACTGTTGGAGATTCATTTCCCGTGTGCAGTCATGGGATTGTTGTCTGTCACATGAAGGTGTGTGTTTTGATTCCACAGGAATGGGAAGTGACGGAAGGCAGGATGTTTGTCTTACTGTGTTCCCTGAAGTGGGACTGTTGTCCTTTGTTCCTTTTCTTTGCTGCCTGAGGATAGAGAGGGAGGGAGCCATGTTGAAGTGGTCCGTGTGTGTTTATATGTAAATAAAGTAGATTAGCCAAGATGCTGAGTTGTTGGGTTCTTCCAGTAGCACCTTAGAGATACCAAATCTGAAGAAGTGTGCATGCACACGAAAGCTCATACCAAGAACAAACTTAGTTGGTCTCTAAGGTGCTACTGGAAGGATTTTTTTATTTTTTATTTTGTTTTGACTATGACAGATCAACACGGCTACCTACCTGTTGCTGGGTTCTGTTACGCAACTGCGCAAACCTCTGCGGATCCCTAAGTGTGCTGATGTCTTCTGGCATCAGTCGCTGTGATGTTTGGGCTGAGGAATGCTTTTGAAGCTCCCAAACAATCGCCCAGGAGGGAGGGAACATGCCAGGCAGGCATGTGTCTCTGCCAAGGTCCTACTCGTGTGTAGGACATTCCTGACAAAACCTCCCATTCAAGGGGATGTGGGCTACCTGCACCAGTGGCTACTGACCCTCGTGGCCATGCGCTCCCTCTGTGGCTGGAGGTGGTGGTGCTTCTGACCACCAGTTGCTGGAAACCACAAGGGGTGTCTGGTTGGCCACTGTGGGAGCAGGATCCCAGATGGGCCAGACAGATTCTTATCTTCTCACTTTCTTATCGCGCCGCTTTTGGCTAGCCTATTTCCATCGCACAAACTGGGCCTCATTTTCCCTCCCTTCCTGACCCTAAAAGAAAGGGAACGTTTACATCGTGGATTACAAGATCCTGCAGGGCATCCCGACGAACACGATTCAAGGGCAGCAGCAGTACATAGCGCACCCTCTCTGCCTCCTGTACCAGACACCTTCCGGGGAGCTCCTCCCCATAGCTATCCAGGTAAGCAGCCAGCCAGGTAAGCCCAGCAGGGCGTCAGAATTGAGCCCATTGCAGTCCACTCCCTGACTCTCTGGCCACCGCAAGGCTCTCCCCACTTCTCTTGCCGCAGCCTGGCCACAGGCCTTCCAATTCCTCCTCTGTTGCTTTATGGTAGAGGTCGGCAACTGGCGTCCTGCGGCCAAATTGGCCCCATCAGCCCGAGGGACCGCGTGGAATAAGTAAGATGGTGAGAGGAAGGCTTTAAAAGACAAGGAGGAACGCTTCTCCCCCAAAACATCTCCTTTCCTCCTCCTTTTGCTCATGCCTACCGTTCTTTCTCTCTCAGGCCTCCTCCACAGCATACATCCAAAACAATATGAGACCAAACAGTCATGGCTTCCCCCCAAAGGATTATGAGAGCTGTGGTTTGTTAAGGGTGGTGGGCATTGCGAAGAGACCCCTATTCCCCTCACGGAGATACAATTCTCAGAGTGGCTTGACAACCAATCCCTCTTGGGATTTGTAGGGGGGGGGTTCCCCCCAACCACTCTCAGCACCTTTAGCAAACTACAGCTCCCAGAATCCTTTGGGGGAAGCCATGACTCTTTAAAGGGGTAACGTAGCGCTTTAAAGGGATGTGGCCTCAGTCTCCTCCGTATTTGAGGTTACTGGCAGTGGAGAGGTTTGGGGCACCCCAACGCGCTCTGGCAAAGAAAGTAGCCACTTTGGCTCGACCCCCAAACCTGCTGGGGGCCCCCGTTTCCCAACCTGTTGCCCCACCCTCTCTCCTCAGCCGCCCTGACCACCCCATCACAAGTTCCTAGAATCATTGAATCCTGGAGTTGGAAGAGACCACCAGGGCCATCCAGTCCAACCCCCTGCCAAGCAGGAAACACCATCAAAGCATTCCT
Source organism: Darevskia nairensis (assembly GCA_034642065.1). Taxonomy (NCBI): domain Eukaryota; kingdom Metazoa; phylum Chordata; class Lepidosauria; order Squamata; family Lacertidae; genus Darevskia; species Darevskia nairensis. Next base: position 77,639 of record JAWWNI010000489.1, read on the forward strand.
GACAGGTGGCTGTCAAGCCTCTGCTTAAAGACCTCCAAAGAAGGAGACTCCACCACACTCCTTGGCAGCAAATCCCACTGTCGAACAGCTCTTACTGTCAGGAAGTTCTTTCTAATGTTGAGGTGGAATCTTCTTTCTTGTAGTTTGAATCCATTGCTCCGTGTCCTCTTCTCAGGAGCAGCAGAAAACAAGCTTTCTCCCTCCTCTATATATTTATATATTTGAACATGGCTATCATATCACCCCTTAACCTTCGTTCCTCTCCTTTTTTCCCTCAGCTGAGCCAAACTCCAGGCCCCAACAACCCCATCTTCCTTCCCAGCGACCCTGTGTGGGACTGGACCCTGGCGAAGATGTGGGTCCGCAATGCCGACTTCCACATCCACCAGAACATCTCCCACCTGCTCCAGACGCACCTCGTGGCCGAGGTCTTTGCTATCTGCACTCTGAGGCATTTGCCGTTGTGCCACCCGGTCTTCAAGGTATGCCGGCGGCGAGGGTGGGGAAGGAACGGCCCCCGGCCCAAGGGTCGCGTTAGGGTTCGCACAGCCAAGCGAGGAAAGGTGAGGAAAAGGTTTCGCTGGGCCGTTGCGGCAGCCCCTGGGAAACCCGAAGGTCGAACGGGAGCGACTCCATCTTGGAAAGCGCTGGTGGAGGGGCGCTGCCTGAGGGCGAAGGACAAGAACCTGTGTCCTGCGAAAGGATCTTGCTTGCTGCAAGGCTGGGCTTGTTTTTACTCGTGAGTCGAGCACAGCCCAACACAGCGGTCCCTCGACTTACGAATTTAATCCGTTCCGAATGCACATTCGTAGGTCGAAAAGTTCCTAAGTCGAAAAAGCGATTTCCCATAGGAATGCATTGGGAGAAAAAATATTTGGAAAAATTCGTAAGTCGAGGAAACCGCATCTAAAATTCGTAAGTCGAGGAAACCGCATCTAAAACCGGCAATGGATTTCCATTCGGATGTCGAAAAATTCGTAGGCGTGCGGCCACTTTTTTCATTCGTAAGTCGGAAAATTCGGATGTCGAGTATTTTGTAAGCCGGGGGACCACTGTACCTTTTTCCGTTGTGACCTGTCAAGAGGTTTGCAACCGCGCTGCCTGGTTTTGGGACTGAAAGGGAGCGGGATCAACTGATGTAGGGTTTGAGTGCCTTTGCTGGATGTTCGGCTGCGTGACTTTCAAGTCTTTCTCCCGGTCAAGGATCCCAACAGATTTTCCTCCCTGCCTTGCAGCTCCTGATCCCGCACTTCCGATACACCCTCCAGATCAACGCTTTGGCCAGGGTCAGGCTCATCATGGAAGGCGGGATGATGGACCAGGTAAGAGAGAGAGAAGGTGCCTCCCCCCCCTTTTGAGAGCCAGTGTGGTGTGGTGGTTAAGAGCGGTGGACTCGTAATCTGGTGAACCGGGTTCGCGTCTCCGCTCCTCCACATGCAGCTGCTGGGTGACCTTGGGCTAGTCACACTTCTCTGAAGTCTCTCAGCCCCACTCACCTCACAGAGTGTTCGTTGTGGGGCAGGAAGGGAAAGGAGAATGTGAGCCGCTTTGAGACTCCTTCGGGTAGGGATAAAGCGGGATATCAAATCCAAACTCTTCTCTTATTCTTCTCTGAGTTTGCTTGTCTGTCTGGTGCACCCGGGGACAGAGCCATGGGGCGGGGCGAGCGTCCCAGGGGGGCGCCATGGCAGGCATCCCAGGGGGTGAGACGCCCGGGGGGGGGGTGGAGCAAGCCACCCATGGTGGGCTGCTTCCTGGGTGGGGGAAGAGGGAGCCATGCCGCTTTGCCAGCAGCCTTCCTCCCTTCCCTCTTCCTTTTGACATCTAGGGGGAGGCTCCCCCCCCCAGGAAGCAGCCCAGGAGCGGGGGGGGGGGGAATGGTGCGCCGCCTGCCCATGAATCCCAAGCCTCCTCCGAGCTCTCAAAACGAAGGGGGAATGGGGGAAGGCCGCCAGTAAGGCGGCGCAGCTCCACCCCTTCCCCCGATGGCTCGGGGTAGACTTGGGAGTCGTGGGCAGGCGGCACGCCGAATGTCACCCCCTTCAGTGATGACACCCGCCCCCCCGCCCCCTTCCTCTGACCCTGTGGTGCTCTCAGAGATGGATTTTGAGACCCAAATGAGAATGTGCATCTTTCTGCTTTTGCTCTTTGCACCACAGGCAGATTAGCTGCCCCCCCCCCCCCCAGATTGCACAAAGAAGCAAGCAATGGGAGAGATGTCCATGCAGAAAACGCTGTCTGCAGTTCGGCAGATTTTCTTTGAAATCCGTGCCCAAAGGGTCAAATTTGGAAATGTATCTAAAGTTGTTCTCCAGCTTTGACATTTTTGAACATGGGATCTTATATATATAACCTATTTGGCCAATCCTAAGGAAATTATAAAGTAACTTTTTTTCCTGATAATCAACTGAAAAGAATAATAAAAATGAAGTGTATATAGACTAGTAAGGTATAAAAAGTACAATGAGGTGAACCGGAAGGTAAAGGGCATGTCATGTCAAATGAGGTGTTGTTAGTCAGTGTCTATGGTCTATGTTGTTTTTCGTTGTGTTTATGTTCTATGTAAATTGTTTTGTAATAAAGAATCATTAAAAAAGGAGGATAAGACTATTGATGACTACTAACCGCAGTGGCTGTGTTTTACTGTTGGGAGCAATATGCACCTGAATCCCAGATGTTGGGAATCGTAAGAGGGAAGGATGATGTGGTCAGGCAATGCTTGGGGGCTGGTTGGCCACTGTGAGAATAGGATGCTAGACTGGGCCTGATCCAGCATCCAGACTCTTCTTACCTCCACTCCCCCCCCCCTTGTAGGCTACCTCAGCAGGCTACAAAGGAATCGTGCCCATTGTGGGGAAAGGCACCTACACCATGACTTACGCCTCCCTCTGCCTCCCCGACGACATTGCGGCCCGTGGAGTCGCCTCCATCTCAAACTACTACTACCGGGACGATGGGCTGAAGATATGGGCCGCCATCGAGAGGTGAAGCCTCCAGGCCTGCCTGATGGGAGCCGTAAACACCTAGAGGGAACCTGGTTGGGGGGCGGCTGCCATCTTGGATCGACAAGCCCTCCCAGCATGCACTTTCCTTATGTCCCAGGTTCGTGGCCAGCCTCGTCCGGTTCTACTACAAGAGTGACGACCGCGTCCAGAGCGACCCGGAACTCCAGGCCTGGATCCGAGAGATCTTCAAGGAAGCCTTCAAGAACAGGGAGAACTCCGGAGCTCCCTCGTCTCTGGAGACCATGGAGCAGCTGACCAAGTTCTTGACAATGGTGATCTTCGCCTGCTCAGCGCAACATGCCGCTGTAAACTCTGGCCAGGTGAGAGGCCACACTTACCTTCCTGTCCTCATGCACACGACTGAGCCAGTGTGGTGTAATGGTTAAGAGCGGTAGACTCATAATCTGGTGAACCGGGTTCGCGTCTCCGCTCCTCCACCTGCAGCTGCTGGGTGACCTTGGGCTAGTCCCACTTCTCTGAAGTCTCTCAGCCCCACTCACCTCACAGAGTGTTTGTTGTGGGGGAAGAAGGGAAAAGAAGAATGTTAGCAGCTTTGAGACTCCTTCGGGTAGTGATAACGCGGCTGAGACTGCTGCTGCCGCATTTTCTGGGGACATTAGATGAAATCTGGGGACATTCCGGGGATGGAGTTTGTCTGGGGACTTATTCGCAAATCCGGGGACTGTCCCCGGGAAACAGGGATGTCTGGTAACCCTAATTTAACCTGGTCCTTTGCTTGCCCACAGTATGACTATGGCGCATGGGTCCCCAACAGCCCGCCCTCCATGAGAAGACCCCCACCCACCACGAAGGGCACAGAGACCTTGGAGACCGTCCTGGAGACCCTCCCTAAGGTCAACACCACTTGCATCGCTCTCTGCTCCCTGTGGTTGCTAAGCAACGAGGCAGGAGACACGGTAAGGATTTGGAATAAAGGAAGGACTCAGTTAGGTACCAGATATTCTGTGTAAAGATCTCCTTGCCAGTTCCTTGCCAGCAATAATCTAGCTGCGGCTGTGGTGTATAAAAATAACCTTTTCTTATCTTGTGGTCTTGTCCTCACAAAGGAGGATTGGATGAACAAATTAAGTGGTTTTATTTGTTGTCGTCTAGTTGTTTAGTCGTGTCCGACTCTTCATGACCCCATGGACCAGAGCACGCCAGGTTTATAGGATTGGTTTTATAGGATTGGCCAAATTAACAGCAGCCGTAAGAAATCGGTCTAACCAGAATATGAGGAAGGAATGGCAATGTTTTGAGGATTATATGGAAAAACACTGGTCCAAAGATAATGTGTTGATTCGCCTAGATTAAGTGTGTGAAGATGAATCAGTCTAAAATGAAACTAACAATGGATAGATAATCCTATATAATAATCTTCAAGTGTCCCTGCTTTTCCGTGTGTCACGGAAGTGCGTTCTGCGCATGTCACACGGGGACGCAGGGATTGGAGGGGGTGGAGAGGGGGGCGGGACGACGCAGAGACACTTCCGGCCGGGCGAAACTGCGCCGCTGCCATTGCTGCCGCCGCCCACCGCCCACCGCCTATGGAGGCTCCCGCCCCGCCAACCCCGCTCCGCCCGCTGCTGGCGAGCTTCTCCCTCGCCGACACCGGCCCGCCTTCCGCCCCCTTCCCCTCCAGGGTGGAGCGCCAGCAGCTCCTCCTGCTGCTCCGCCGAGGCGGCGTCGGGCTGGGCACGTCGGCGGAGGTAGCGCCGGCGGCGGAGGAGCCGGCCGGGCCAGCACCGGCCTGTTTTTAACGGGCTAAATTCACTAGTGATTAGTATAAAGACTCAATGTAAAATAGACATTATTGTTTTAAGGATGTCAAGTTGAGGCGGAGGGAAGCCACACGGGCGTATAGTTTTATTTTCATTATTTTGATGAATGCAGGTTTTGAATCGGTAAATTTGTAATTGTAAAATTATGTATTGGTAGTTTGTTTTGTTTTGTTTTTGTTTCTTTTTTCGTGAATAATAAAAACTAAATAATAAGAATAATGAAGAAACACAGGGCAGATCCGCACCATACATTGAAAGCATATTCAGTGCACTTTTAAAGCACATGACTTCCCCCAGATGATACAGAAAACTGTAGTTTGTTAAGGGTGCTGGGAATTGTAGCTCTGTGAAGGGAAAGCTCCATTTCCCAAGATTATTTGAGGGAAGTCATGTGCTTTAATTGTTAGTCAAATGTGTTCTGAATACACTCGTACCTTGGAAGTCAAACGGAATCTGTTCCGGAAGTCCGTTTGACTTCCAAAACGTTCAGAAACCAAGGCGCGGCTTCCAAAAACAGTTCGCCAACTGAAACACTCGCTTCCAGATTTGCGACGTTTGGGAGCCAAAACGTTCAGGAACTAAGCTGTTCGATTTCCAAGGTACCGGTATATGTTGTGGATCTGTCCTTAGTGCTCCATGTTGTTGCTCAACTCTTGAATTTCAGCCTCAAAATGGAATTTTTGCAAAATTATTAGTCTAAAAAAAAATTCCTTCTTTGGAATCTAATAAATGCCACAAACGAAAGGTACACATGCGGAAAAAAATGGATGAGGACCACAAACATTAAAATGCCTGTTTCCAAACTTCATGAAGAATAATATCAGGCAATACTATCGAAACTCTTATTTCCCCCACAATCATTATACATTTAATTTAATTGTTAATTAAAATGAATTATTGTGGGGGAGAATAAGGGTTTCAACAGTATGTCTGATGATTGCTTTAAAACAACAACAACAACAATTTATTATTTCTACCCAGCCCACCTGGCTGGATTTCCCCAGCCACTCTGGGCAGCTTCCAACAGAAGGTTAAAAATACATTAAATTACATCAGTCATTAAAAACTTCCCTAAACATTTGTAAGACCCCTTACAAAATTGAATAATAGGATTGATAACTTTCAGATCTTATGAAGTCATAAAACACTCAAATCATTAACTCAAAGACACAAATCTATATATTTCTTATTAGCTTACATCAGGGGACTGCATGTAAGTACAGGCGGGAAACCTGTGACCCTCCAGATGTTGTTAAACTCCAACTCCCATCAGCTCCCAACCAGCATAGCCCAGTGATCATGGATGATGGGAGTTGTAGTCAAGCAACATCTTATGCTCCTATTGATTCAGTGGATTTGTAACTGGCTGGCTGACCGAACCCAAAGGGTGCTTATCAATGGCTCCTCTTCACCCTGGAGAGAAGTGACTAGTGGGGTGCCACAGGGTTCTGTCTTGGGCCCAGTCTTATTCAACATCTTTATCAATGACTTGGATGATGGGCTTGAGGGCATCCTGATCAAGTTTGCAGATGACACCAAATTGGGAGGGGTGGCTAATACCCCAGAGGACAGGATCACACTTCAAAATGACCTTAACAGATTAGAGAATTGGGCCAAAGCAAACAAGATGAATTTTAACAGGGAGAAATGTAAAGTACTACACTTGGGCAAAAAAAATGAAAGGCACAAATACAGGATGGGTGACACCTGGCTTGAGAGCAGTACATGTGAAAAGGATCTAGGAGTCTTGGTAGACCACAAACTTGACATGAGTCAACAGTGTGATGCAGCAGCTCAAAAAGCCAATGCAATTCTGGGCTGCATCAATAGGAGTATAGCATCTAGATCAAGGGAAGTAATAGTACCACTGTATTCCGCTCTGGTCAGACCCCACCTGGAATACTGTGTCCAATTCTGGGCACCACAGTTCAAGAAGGATACTGACAAGCTGGAACGTGTCCAGAGGAGGGCAACCAAAATGGTCAAAGGCCTGGAAACGATGCCTTATGAGGAACGGCTTAGGGAGCTGGGTATGTTTAGCCTGGAGAAGAGAAGGTTAAGGGGTGATATGATAGCCATGTTCAAATATATAAAAGGATGTCATATAGAGGAGGGAGAAAAGTTGTTTCCTGCTGCTCCTGAGAAGAGGACACTGAGCAATGGATTCAAACTACAAGAAAGAAGATTCCACCTAAACATTAGAAAGAACTTCCTGACAGTAAGAGCTGTTCGACAGTGGAATTTGCTGCCAAGGAGGGTGGTGGAGTCTCCTTCTTTGGAGGTCTTTAAGCAGAGGCTTGACAGCCACCTGTCAGGAATGCTTTGATGGTGTTTCCTGCTTGGCAGGGGGTTGGACTGGATGGCCCTTGTGGTCTCTTCCAACTCTATGATTCTATGATTAATAATAATAATAATAATAATAATAATAATAATAATAATAATTTATTTATACGCCCATTTGGCTGGGTTTCCCCAGCCACTCTGGGCGGCTTCCAACAGAATATTAAAATGCAATAGTGTATTAAACATTAAAAGCTTCCCTAAACAGGGCTGCCGCCAGTTCAACATCCCTGCATTACAGCAGTCTACATTTGGCCTAGCATTCCCATTAAAAACCAAACGAGGACAAAAGCTTGACTAAGTTTTCAATATTTCCAAATGTGGGGGTGTCCAAGGAGTTTTACATTTGTGTTTTAGGATTGCAAATGTGAGAAGTTCACTGCAACTTAAACGGGAGTTTGAGGCACGGTCTTCATCACTGACTTCTCCCGAATCTTTTCCAGAGACCTTTGGGCCACTATCCCGATGAACATTTCACTGAGGACGAGCCAAAGCGGCTCATTGCGGACTTCCAGAACGACCTGGCTAAGATTTCTGAGGAAATCAACGAGAGGAACAAGTCGTTACCCCTCCCCTACAACTACCTGAACCCACCTCAGATCGAGAACAGCATCTCGATTTAGGTCTCGGGTGTGTTTAGAAATGTCAGCCTGATCTGCGTTACAAAGTCAGTCCATCTTGTAACAACGCTAAGCTATATTATGAGTTGATTCCTCTCAAAGGTTCTTCTCCGGCTCAGAATGTAAAACGAGACACGACAAGATCCTCTGTCTTCTGTATGTAGTGCACTAGGCATGTAGATGTTCGTCAGTGTTTAAGATTTTTCCTCCCACCGAACTCTCTGGCTAATGTGAAGTTACATAAACTGAAAGTCACCTGCAAAAAATTTTTTAACGGTAATTTTGGTTGAGACCCTCTTGTCGATTCTATAAAGTGAAGGCTGCAATCCTTGCATCCACACCCCAGAAATCCAATGGGACTTGCAATCGTTCCATTTACAGTGGTACCTCGGGTTAAGTACCGTATATACTCGAGTATAAGCCGACCCGAATATAAGCCGAGGCACCCAATTTTACCACACAAAACCTGGGAAAGCTTCATAGGAGCCACTGCCTGCCTCACTCGAGTATAAGCCGAGGGTGGCTTTTTCAGCACAAAAAATGTGCTGAAAAACTAGGCTTATACTCGAGTATATAGGGTACTTAATTCGTTCCGGAGGTCCATTCTTAACCTGAAGCGTACTTAACCTGAAGCAGCACTTTAGCTAATGGGACCTCCTGCTGCCGCTGCGCCGCCAGAGCACGATTTCTGTTCTGAAGCGTACTTATCCTGAAGCGTACTTAACCCGAGGTACCACTGTATAGGATTGCTTGCAAGTGGTCATAGAGCAGGGGTAGGCAACCTAAGGCCCGTGGGCCAGATGCGGCCCAATCGCCTTCTCAATCCGGCCCGCGGACGGTCCGGGAATCAGCGTGTTTTTACATGAGTAGAATGTGTGCTTTTATTTAAAATGCATCTCTGGGTTATTTGTGGGGCATAGGAATTCGTTCATTCCCCCCCCCCCAAAAAAATATATATATATATATAGTCCGGCCCACCACATGGTCTGAGGGACGGTGGACCGGCCCACGGCTGAAAAAGGTTGCTGACCCCTGGGCTAGAGTATCCACAGCGTCCCTTCCATCTCTGATCTATGATTCTATGATATGTGACTCAATAAATAAAATAAGTGTATGAACACAGTCCTCTGTATAGTGAATCCCAATGAAAAGGAGATGCATCCTTTCGGATCGGGGCGAGGCATTTCAAAGGGGCAGGGCTGAGATTGTCGTTGAAATAAACAGAAATCTGCTCTTCTTCCCTTATGGGGTACACAAGAGCCTTTTGAGGTTCTCCATCGGAAGGAGTAAATTACAGAGGCCAACTGGAGAAAAATTGAGAAGCAAAGAATTTATTCCTGTTGCAACATGGCGTTTTTCCCCACACACCAAAGAGTAGGGGAAAAAGGACCCCCTGAACAAAAGGGGCACATGCTCTTATAAAGACATTTCAAAAATTCCTCCTCCGAGTCCAGCCCCACCCCCAGATCCCTCCCACATACATCACAGAAGGGGTGTAACCCCAGACCACTCCCCAGATACATCACAGCTGCATCACAGATTGGGGGGGGGGGGTCAGAGGAGGTAACCTGAGGATTCTCACACCTGTGCCATCTCTCCCTGACCCCTCCCAGACACACATTTCAGCAAAACAAAAGGTTTCTTGTTTCCTGGCCTGGCCTGGCAGGGCTAACGATCCAAATCCATTTTAGGTGGTGGGTTCTTTGTGAGGGAAATGGCCCATGTCTGGCACTCAGGCATCAGGATGCCAGAGATTATCACTTACCACCCCCTCCTTCCTTGCAGAGAAACAGTTTGTCAGTTTGGGAGTCAAAATGGAGACAGACCTGTCTTCCTGTGCTGCTTCAGACATGTGGCACACTTATGAACAATTATTATAATATATATATATAAGACCTTGATATTCTTACAACACCGTCGTGATTTCAGGGCCCAGTTGTACGGAGTCCAGAACAAATTCCGGATTTAAAGCCAAGCAGTTCCATGCCTTTTAAGAGAACCTTGCCATTGTTTCCTCTTCTTTAGAAAAAGTCAATATAATAATTCACCATTAACCTGTAGGTGAAGGATTTGCATCTTAGGTATAAATATGCCCTGGGTCCACACAGGCCTTTTCCATTCTTCGTCACTCCCTGTGTTGACAGGGAAATCGAGGCACACCTAGTCATGTGAGGTTTGGATGAATCAAAACCAAGCAGTGTGTGGGAATGGGGCTCAGCGCCCTAATTAACGACGCCACCTATTAATGAGCAGGAGTAGGTCAGATGAAATCATGCTGTGGGCGGCAGCTGAACAGCTGGGTTGGGCTGAGTGAGCCAGGCCACACACAAATCGCAGCAACGTCCCCCAACCTGGTGCCCCCCCCAAGTTTGCTGGAATACAACTCCCACCAGCGCCAGACAGAGCCATAGTCCAAAATATATGGAGGACACCTGGCTAGGATTGTCATTACAGGGATGGTTCATCCATCCATCCATGGTCAGAGGCAACTTAGAGGCAACGCAGAGCTGATTAGGGCTGCACCACTTTCAGAAAGGGGACGCGGGTGGCGCTGTGGGTTAAACCACAGAGCCTAGGGTTTGCCGATCAGAAGGTCGGCGGTTTGAATCCCCGCAACGGGGTGAGCTCCCGTTGCTCGGTCCCTGCTCCTGCCAACCTAGCAGTTCGAAAGCACGTCAAAGTGCAAGTAGATAAATAGGTACCGCTCCGGCGGGAAGGTAAACGGCGTTTCCGTGCGCTGCTCTGGTTCGCCAGAAGCGGCTTAGTCATGCTGGCCACATGACCCGGAAGCTGTCTGCGGACAAACGCCGGCTCCCTTGGCCTATAGAGCAAGATGAGCGCCACAACCCCAGAGTCGTCCGTGACTGGACCTAATGGTCAGGGGTCCCTTTACCATTAAAAGGTTTGCATGATTATGAGTGTCCATCTGCCCCCCACTCCAACATGGCCCCAGTACATGGGCTTTCTCGGGCTACTGTACATTCAGCAAACTGAGCGTACCCCAAGAGTCCCTGCTCTGGGCTCATTTGCCAGGAATGGGAGATATTTCTCTCTCTGTACCCAAATTTTAAGCAATTTGGAAAACACCGAGAAAGAGGCATGCTGTCAGAGGGGGGAGCAGTGGCGCCACCTGGTGGCTATGGAGGGTGATGTGGCAGGCGAGTTCCTGCTCAGTTTCTGCAGTTGGAAGGAAAGCTTGTCTCTTTGGGATACAGGCAATTCCCCATTTTCATCCATCCGTTGGAGGCATGCTGCAAACCTGGAAGTGGCATGGAAGGGGGCAAAAAAACAGCCCTAAAAGAGCGCGAAAACGGTGCGAAAATAGTGTCTAGCAATCCCACAAGCCTTTGCAAGTGCAATCCCAGGAGTCTTTGCACTGACCTTGGAGACCAGTGAAGAGTTGGGAGTTTGAGCAAGGAGGTTGGGAGGAGGGAGCGACTGTGGTGGAGTTTGGTGGCTTTTTGGTTTTTTCAAGGGTTTCCATAGGCTTGGGGGGGGGGTGTATTTACAGGCTCTTTCAATGGTGTTCTCAATATATGCAATTTCACTTTAACACGCGGTGCCTCAGATTGCAACCCGTGCCTAAGTGAGGAGTTGCCTGTACAGCCGTACCTTGGATCTTGAACGCTTTGGATCCCGAACAAATTGGCTCCCAAACGATCAAAACCTGGAAGTGACTGTTCCGCTTTGCGAACGATTTTTGGAAGCCAAACATCCGACGGGGCTTCCGGTTGGCTGCAGGAGATTCCTGCAGCTAATCAGAAGCCTCGCTTTGGTTTCCGAACGTTTTGGAAGTCGAACAGACTTCCGGAACGGATTCGTTCGACTTCCAAGGTACGACTGTACTTGTTTCCCACAAGTGTGGAACCATTCAGACATGCATTCCCATACCTGCTTTCTGAAGGTAAAGGTAAAGGGACCCCTGACCGTTAGGTCCAGTCGCGGACGACTCTGGGGTTGCGGCGCTCATCTTGCTTTATTGGCCGAGAGCCGGCATACAACAGTAAGTGCTCCACTGAATTGAAATTTCAGCCTTCACGACATAGGAAAACAGCCAAGTAAACAGCTATTTTCATGGAGGAGGGTCAAGATATTAACTGATATGCATGAAATTTCATATATAGCTATATAATCCCTAATGTAGTAAGATAAGACCTTTGGAGCAGGCATTTTAAATGAACCACCCTAGTAGGGCAGTAATTGTTCCTTGATAATTTGTCACCCCCTCCGTGATGGAACCTGGGGCGGACCGCCCACCCCCGCTCCCTTCCTATGCCCCTGACAAGATGACATTTGATGGCACCTTCCAACTTTGCAATTCTGCGGCGGCGACAACAGCAGCAGCGACAATAATGTGAAAATGTCTTGCAATATTCCTTTTGCTCTTGCTGTGCTCATCTAAGCCAGCAAGTTCCATGCAGCACGTTCCTTGTGCGAGAGAGAGAGAGAGCGGCGATGTCCCAATGAGGCAGAAAGTTATGAAACAGTTACACAATCAGGCGGTGTGGTCTCTGCGTGGGTCTTTCTGCATTTCCTTTTGGGAGCAAATCTGTCTTATTGCCGCCACCGGGCCTAGAAGCGGTCACAGCAGAATCTTTGCAGCCGAGAGACCCGGGGAATCTGATCTGAGCCCCACCCTTCCCATCGCAGCAGCGGCTGCCTGTGGCCTCAACCGCTCTGGAGGAGGGTTGAGAGAGGCGGGGTATTTGTGGGTGCAACAGCCCTGAGGAGGAGCAGGCGAGGCTGTTCATACCTGCCTCGGCACCGACGCCGCGCAAACCCGCACGATCGGAGACTCCTCTCGCCTCTTCCCAAATGGCTGCTTACAAGGTTCAGGTGGCCACCGGAGACATCTTGCTGGCAGGCACCTATAGCAGCATCTCCATCACCCTGGTGGGGGCCTGCGGGGAGAGCCCCAAGCATCGCCTGGACCAGCTGGGCAGAGATTTTGTCCGTGGGGCTGTGAGTACCAAGAACGGAGGGGATCAGGGCTGGGAGGGGGGTTTTTAAGGTGGCTGGGGGCGTCTCAGGTGAATGCTCCTCGCTGCTCGTGGGGCGGGGTAAATGCTCACCTGGTTGCTTCTCGTTTGGGGGGTGACATACGCTGTCGCTTCTAGGTCTCAACGGGAGGAGGTGCTAGGAAAGAAACTGCAAACGCAGACTTGGCCAAAGTGTCATTTGGTGGAGGGCTGTACTCCCTGGCTCCCCCCAAGGTTGGCATCCGTCTGTCTCAGGAGACAACGGAGGAGTGCACCTTTCAGGGGTGATGTCAAACTGCTGGGGAGTCGCGGCGCCTGCTGCGGCTGCCTTGGCCGATATGGGAGAGAAATGTTTTGTTGCAGCTGGGGCAGGCGAAGGCTGCTGCAGGTGCACCACGGCGTTTCTTCTCTCGGCACTTCGCCCAGAGGTCGTTCCTCTCCCAGTCACTGCTGTGGGGGCACAACCTGGCTGGTCGTCTCCTGTCAGTTGTCTGCAGGGGATTCCAACACGGTGGCCGGGCTTCATGTCCTGTTTGCAGATGTCTTTGTAACACGGAGTTGGTCTGGTGCCTGAAGCCAGCTCCCTGTAGCCTCACCAACACCAATAAATTTAGCAAGCAGTGGAAGTTTCTTTCTTTCTTTCTTTCTTTCTTTCTTTCTTTCTTTCTTTCTTTCTTTCTTTCTTTCTTTCTTTCTTTCTTTCTTTCTTTCTTTCTCTCTCTCTCTCTCTCTCTCTCTCTCTCCTCCCTCCCTCCCTCCCTCCCTCCCTCCTTCCTTCCTTCCTCCCTCCCCCCCCTCTCACACACACTTTTTGCTAGAATCAACTGCCAAGCAGCACTGGCCAAGCCTCCAACCACCCAAACATCTTTAATTTTCCCATAATGCTCCTGGCTCCACCTTCATTGGCTCACAGTACATTTCCGAGCACAATTCAAAGTGTTGGTGCTGACCTTGAAAGCCCTCAACGGCCTCGATCCAGTATTCCTGAAGGAGCGTCTCCACCCCCATCGTTCAGCTGAGGTCCAGCTTCGAGGGCCTTCTGGCGGTTCCCTCCCTGCGAGAAGCCAAGTTACAGGGAACCAGGCAGAGGGCCTTCTCGGTGGTGGCTCCTGCCCTGTGGAACACCCTCCCACCAGATGTTAGGGAAATAAATAACTACCTGACTTTTAGAAGACATCTGAAGGCAGCCCTGTTTAGGGAAGTTTTTAATGTCTGATGTTTTATTGTATTGTTAATCTTTTGTTGGAAGCTGCCCAGAGTGGCTGGGGAAACCCAGCCTGATGGGCAGGGTATAAATAATACAGTGGTACCTCTACTTACGACGATAATGCGTTCCGACGCGATTTTCGTAAGTAGAAAAAATTTGTAAGTAGAATCCCATAGGAATGCCTTGGGGGAAAAATTCGTAAGTCGAAAAAATCCTATTAAAAGCGGCCGCGACGTCTTTTTGTAAGTAGAAAAAAATTCGGATGCGGCGGCCATTTTGTTTTACCGGAAGTCACTCGTAACTAAAAAAAAACGTAAGTAGAGTTACTCGTAAGTAGAGGTACCACTGTAAATTATTATTATTATTATTATTACTGCTGCTACTACTACTACTACTACTACGTCAGGACTGCCAGGCATTTGGGGGAAAGAAAATGGCCACTGGCCACAGCCTGAGTCACCTTCCTTGTTTCATAGCAGCATTGCCATTCTAGGACTGTAATAATTTTTAAAGAAACATTTAAAGAGAAAAGTAATACTGGTGACCAGCCTTGACCCGGATGGACCTTCCTGGGTCTCATAGATGCCCAGCATTGAACAGGCTGTTCCCGCTGCCACCACCACACCTGTCCTGGCAAGTTAACTCCTAGATTTGGCAATTAACTTTATTGGCTTAAGTTGTGTCTGCAAGACTTAACAGCGTCCCTTTTGATGCAAGAATGCAAAAGCCCCGGGCACAACCTTTGAAAACCGGGGTGGGGGAGATAAAAAAATAACACCATCAGAAGAGCCCAGATTGTTGTATCTCAGGAGCCCAGTCCAGACTCCTGTTCTCACAGTGGCCAACCAGATGCCCCCAAGGGAAGCCGCAAACGGGTCCTGAGTGCGAGAACACTCTCCGCGCTCGGGATCCCCAACAACTGGCATTCAGAGGCACATCACCGCCTCCAACAACGGAGGCAGACCACGGGCAATGTGGCTAGTAGTAGCCACGGAGCGCCTTATGATGATAATAATTACGCCTTACCCTCTTTTGTAATGAAGTCTTTGGCACAACGCCCCCACACCCTGCCCTCCAGTGTGGTGTAGGGGTTAAGAGCGGTAGACTCATAATGCGGTGAACCGGGTTCGCTTCCCCGCTCCTCCACATGCAGCTGCTGGGTGACCTTGGGCTAGTCACACTTCTCTGAAGTCTCTCAGCCCCACTCGCCTCACAGAGTGTTTGTTGTGGGGCAGGAAGGGAAAGGAGAATGTGAGCCGCTTTGAGACTCCTTAGGGTAGAGATAAAGCGGGATATCAAATCCAAACTCTTCTCCTTCTCCTTGACCTGTCGCTGAGCCGAAAACAGTCCGCACTTCTCAAGTATTATCGTATTTTGCGCTCCATAACATGCACTTTTTTCCCTCCTAAAAAGGAAGGGGGAAAGTCTGTGCGCGTTATGGAGCAAAGGCACTGGCCGGCAGCAGGATCCCTCGTCTGTGCGCATTATGGAGCAAAGGCACTGGCCGGCAGCAGGATCCCTCGGCTGCCACAGCAGTCTAAGCAGAGGGATGCCTCTGCCACTGGAGCCATGGCTCCCAATGGGGCGGGAGAGGAACGGACAGCCCAAAAACAGCGCTTTCGGGATGTCTGTTCCTTTCCCCCCACCCCTCTGCGCCCGCCCCCTTTCGCGCTGTCCTGGCAGGCACGGAGGGGTGGGGGGAAGGAACAGACAGCCCAAAAGCGCTGCTTTCGGGATGTCCGTTCCTCCCCCGCCCCTGGAGAGCACAAGGAGGGAGGGAGGTAGATGCTTCCCCCTCTCCTTCCTTCCTTCCTTCCTTCCTTCCTTCCTTCCTTCCTTCCTTCCTTCCTTCCTTCCTTCCTTCCTTCCTTCCTTCTCTCTCCCCCTTCCCTCCCTCTCTTCCTCCTCCTTTCCCTCTCTCTCCCTCTCTTTCTCTTCCTTCCTTCCTTTCTCTCTTTCTCTTCTCTTCCTTCCTTCCTTCCTTCTCTCTCTCTTCCCTCCCTCCCAGCCTTTTTGAGGAGGAAAACCAGGAAAAAATATTTTTCTTGTTTTCCTCCTCTAAAAATGAGGTGCGCGTTATGGTCCGGTGCGCGTTATGGAGCGAAAAATACGGTGAGTCCTTCTTTCTCCCTGATTCCCTCGCTGTCTCCCCCTCCTCTGCCACCTCACTGGTATTAAATGCAGGGGCGTAGTAAGTGGGGGGTGGGGGTGGGGGCGGGGGCAGGCCCAAAAAAATTTTAAAATGGGGGGGTTGACAAGAAATTTTCCGCACCAGGTACCACCTGACCTTCCTACGCCTCTAATTAAATGTGAGATTGTAAGCTCTTTGGGAGCAGGGCCCACACCGCTTGCTCCTCATAAAGAGCCAGGCATATTGACCTTGTGGGATATCTTTGAGCTCAGGAGTAAACCCTACACAAATCCGAAGCAGTTGGACGGCGCCCTGGTGCCAAACAACTTTTTCTGCTTCCCTTCAGAGGCGTAGGAAGGTCAGGTGGTACCCAGTGCGAAAAATTTCTTGTCACTCCCCCCCCCCCCCACACACATTGTTTTTTATTTTTTGGCCTGCAAAAATGGTTTTGCGTTATTTCCTATTTTCTTACAAAGGAATAATAATAAGTAAAAATAAACTTTTATTTATATCCCGCCCTCCCCGGGCTCAGGGCTCAGGGCGGCTAACATCAGATACACAACATGGCTATAAAATCAAACAATAATTAAATCACCTCCTAAAAACCTGTCAAAATCAAATTAAAGTCTAATTAGATGGCTTTCCGCAAGGTTAGGATTGGGAACAGTAAGTGCTCCACTGAATTGGAATTTCAGCCTTCACGACATAGGAAAACGGCCAAGTAAACAGCTATTTTCGTGGAGGAGGGTCAAGATATTAATTGATATGCATGAAATTTCATATATAGCTATATAACCCCTAGTGTAGTAAGATAAGACCTTTGGAGCAGGTATTTTCAAAAAAGAAAAGTTTTTTATGAACCGCCCTAGTAGGGCAGTAATTGTTCCTTGATAATTTGTCACCCCCTCCATGAAGGAACCTGGGGTGGACCGCCCCCCCCCCGCCCCCCACTTCCTACGCCCCTGCTTTACTAGTGTCATTGTATTCCTGCCAATGATTTCGACCGTTTACAGTGGTCTCTCAAATACGTTTAAAAGTTATCCCAGTCTTTCACAAATATTTGGTCTTCCTGGTTTCTGATCTTTCCCGTCAGTCTTGCCATTTCGGCGTATTCCGTCAGCTTGGTCTGCCACTCTTCTCCGGTCGGTGCTTCACTGCATGCAATGCTGCCACATTATAGATTCACTTCCCATTTCGATGTACATTAAGCCATTAACAAAGCCGTCCTCTCCCGTCTTCCGCAGCTCCTGATCCCCCACACTCGCTTCCTACGCCCCTGCACACACAAGAAGCACGGGCAATTTCTGCTGATTAAGTTTTGATGCCACCATGTTCTGCTACATTGTGTTAGTATACATGTTGGGAACCTGTGTTACGTGTAGCCATTTGCACCATGTAGCAACTTACGTCCTAGCTCTGAGCTGTATCTTTGTGATTCACATATTAGCTGTACGGAGCACAGCCATTGGGGCCAGGAGCCATCGGCAGCCCTCTCCTCCTCCATGAATTTACCTAATCCTCTTTTCCAGCCATCTAGGCTGGTGGCCACCCCTGCCTCCTGCGTCAGGGAGTTCCACAGTGGAACTGGGCCGAAAGAGGACTTTATCTGTCCCAAATCTTCCGACTATAAATCCAGTGGCCTCGTTTGCAAAGGCTGGCCTACATTGCGTAAGGAAGAGCTGTTGACCAACCTCTCCTCCTTGCGTTTGCGTAATGATCCTTTCCCAAACGGACAGGGATGCTATTTGCTCTAGATTACGGTTAAGGGTATTCGCCACAAGACCAGGAGGAGGAGGAGAGGAGAGGTTTTTGGCTGGGTGTTGGGGTGGGCAGAGCGGAAGCTTTGTATTCCCCCCCCTTTTGCAATTTTTTTTAAAAAAATAATCTTTATTAACAGTTTGTTGTTGTTCAGTCGTTCAGTCGTGTCCGACTCTCCGTGACCCCATGGACCAGAGCACGCCAGGCACGCCTATCCTTCACTGCCTCTCGCAGTTTGGCCAAACTCATGTTAGTAGCTTCGAGAACACTGTCCAACCATCTCATCCTCTGCCGTCCCCTTCTCCTTGTGCCCTCCATCTTTCCCAACATCAGGGTCTTTTCCAGGGAGTCTTCTCTTTTCATGAGGTGGCCAAAGTCCTGGAGCCTCAACTTCAGGATCTGTCCTTCTAATGAGCACTCAGGGCTGATTTCTTTAAGAATGGATAGGTTTGATCTTCTTGCAGTCCATGGGACTCTCAAGAGTCTCCTCCAGCACCATAATTCAAAAGCATCAATTCTTCGGCGATCAGCCTTCTTTATGGTCTAGCTCTCACTTCCATACATCACTACTGGGAAAACCATAGCTTTAACTATACGGACCTTTGTTGGCAAGGTGATGTCTTTGCTTTTTAAGATGCTGTCTAGGTTTGTCATTGCTTTTCTCCCAAGAAGCAGGCGTCTTCTAATTTTGTGACTGCTGTCACCGTCTGCAGTGATCATGGAACCCAAGAAAGTTGGGTTTACATACACTTATTTATACAGTTTACATACACTTATTTTTAACAAAGGTTTACTTTAGCTCTCATGCCAGTACATTTGTATAAAATTTTACCGTTAACATAAAATAAAATAACTGGATAACCTGAAACAAAAATTGACTTCCACACTTCCTTCTTCTGCTTTGAATGGACATTACAGCTTTTCGCCGTTTTACACTCTTTATATATTAATTCATGTTTCATAATTGGTAAGATAATAGTAATTGTACTTTCTCAACAACCATCTCAAAATTATTCCCATATGTTTTCCATATACTTGTATCTTAATTTTAATCAATTGCCTATAAATTGTGTTTGTTGTTTCATTTGAATCGCAAATAAAGAGATATATAATTTCAGTTGTGAGGTCTCCTTCATTCCACTGGTACATTTATTTTCCATTAATTTTTTCAATGGAAGTCATAAACCTTTTCCATTCTTTCTCCTATGTTTCGCTACCTTGCTGGCGGATTATGGATGTTAATCTAGCTATCTTCATATATTCTACCATTTTCTTTTTTCTCCCCCCCCCCCGAAATACTTTATTTCTTTTCATTCATAATTGACAATACAAAACAGTACAAAACATACAACAAAACAAACAACAACAAACTACACACAAGGTTCATACATTTCTTCGCCTACTATATAAATTCCACTGTTTCTTGACCAAGACCATCAAAGAACAGAAATAGATTTAAATAGAAAGAACGACGGATAACAACAGAAAGGAAATGGATGACATCAGGACTACGGAAGGCGACGGACTTAACGAAATGATTAAAATCCTAATTGTCTGAAGCAAGGGAAGTCAAAAAAAGAAGAAGTAATAATTCGGCAATCCATTTGGACTATATGGACTAATTGATATTTATAAATATATGATGTGATTTTTATGTTTGGAAAATCTAATGAAAATGATTTGGCAAAAAAAAAAAAGATTTAAATAATTTTCATATAAACACTAGATAGAAAACAAAAAAGCAAAAACAAAAACAAAATAAAGTAATCAACTTCCCTGATCCATCTCTCCATTGATTCACAATAATGAAATTATATTGATCTGCTTTAACTCTGGCACCTCTCAATCTACCACGAATCTATAACATTCTAATCTCATTCATTATTGTTTCACTATGTTTATTTAATTGTAAAACAATAGTTAGTCCATATTCTACCATTTTCTGTTGCCATTCTTCGATCGTTGGGATTAGTTCTTGCCTCCGCACCTGAGCTAAGAGTATTCTTGCACCTGTCGCTGCATATTGGAACAGTTTTATGTCGTGTTTCTTAATATCATTCCCCCCCCCTTTTGCAATCTACTGCATTGCACTTTTATAGCTCCCCTCCCAGACCAGGTTCTTCTTTGTGTGTCCAGGTAGACGACTACGAAGTGCCGATCGAACAGGACCTGGGCCCCATCCATCTGATCCGCCTGCACAAAGAGCCGTACTTATTCTTCCCCACGGACAACTGGTTCTGCAATTTCGTCAGGGTGACGACCCCGCAGGGGGAGACGTACAACTTCCCTTCCTACCAGTGGCTGGAGGGCTACTGCACCTTGACCCTGAGGGAGGGGGCAGGTAATGTTCCCCTCTCTCCCTTCCCAGGGATTGGGGTGGGTGGGTGTTCAATGAACCAAACAGCCCCAAAGCTTTGTGGGTTTCCATTCTACAGTGACGGAGGGACGGTGGAGGAGAAGCTTTGCTGTTGCTTATGTCTGTGAGGGTTTGATCATGGTAACCATAGAATCATAGAGGTGGAAGAGACCCCAAGGGCCATCCAGTCCAACCCCCTGCCAAGCAGGAACACCATCAAAGCATTCTTGACAGATGGCTGTCAAGCCTTTGCTTAAAGACCTCCAAAGAAGGAGACTCCACCACCCTCCTTGGCAGCAAATCCCACTGTCGAACAGCTCTTACTGTCAGGAAGTTTTTCCTAATGTTTAGGTGGAATCTTCTTTCTTGTAGTTTGAATCCATTGCTCCGTGTCCGCTTCTCTGGAGCAGCAGAAAACAACCTTTCTCCCTCCTCTATATGACATCCTTTTATATATTTGAACATGGCCATCATATCACCCCTTAACTTTCTCTTCTCCAGGCTAAACATACCCAGCTCCCTAAGCCGTTCCTCATAAGGCATCGTTTCCAGGCCTTTGACCATTTTGATTGCCCTCCTCTGGACACGTTCCAGCTTGTCAGTATCCTTCTTGAACTGTGGTGCCCAGAACTGGACACAGTATTCCATGATTCTAGGAAGCGGCAGGGCTTTGCTAGCAAAGAGTACGGCTCATAGGCAAGCTTCCCCGCCCTTCTCATTTGGCGCATTAGATTTCCGGCAATTACCATTTACCTGGCCTCCTCTTCTCTCTCTCCCTATCTCTGTCCCTCCAGCCAAAACGGTTTGCGATGACAAAGGAAAGCCCCAACTCGTGGAGCATCGCAAGGAAGAGCTGAAGAAACGGCAGGAATCCTATGGGTCAGTAAATCACATCCCTTTAGGCTGAGGTGGTGGCAGGGAACCTCTGGCCCTCGGGAAATGCAAGTGGCCCTCCAATGCCTCTCTTTATGGGTCCTAGAACTCTCTCTACAAGCCATGACCTCTCTCCTACGTTGCATCCCTTACTGGCCCTGGAGTGCACCTTCCTTGAGAGCTTTTGCCTGGCAGAATTTATTGAGCCCATGATAATTGGTTATTTTTAATTTATTGGATTCTCCACAGAAATGGTAATTGCTCCATAAATAAGATGGGAGGGTGTTTTGAGGAGGGCTGTGTCACGTGAGCACCGCAAAAAGCTTGCACACGTGAACAGGACATAGCTGTCAACCCTCCCTTTTTTTGCGGGAAACTCCCTTATTCCAATGGCGTTTCCCGCTGCTATCCCGGATTGTTGATATCCCTTAAATTTCCCGGATTTCCAAGGAAGCAGCTCCTCTCCCTCCCTGCCGGCCAGGGAGGCTCCTCAGCTGCGTTGCTCAGCTGCCAATAAGGAGTCTGAGACCGACTGGGGGAGGAGCTTGCATGCCTTGTGCAGGCAGACCCTCACGCCCAACCAGACAGCCAGCCTGCCTGCCGTCTACGCGCTCGCTCTTTCGCTCACCCATTCGCGCGCAGCCTCTGGAGCGCAGGGGGGCAAGGCTACTTGGTGCCATTGCACCGCCCTTGCGGCATCCCTTATTTTCAAATCCAAGAGTTTGGAAAAATCCCTTATTTTCAAATCCGAAAGTTGGCAGCTATGGAACAGGACCAAGTCCACAGTGAATTGTCACACGGAATCATTGCATTAGCTCAACAGGGCTAAAGGCCATCGCGACGTCCTGTGGCGATGAGTTCCATAGCTGACTTCTGAGTTGCTCAAAGATGGACTTCCTTCCGGGTGACCCCCTCCCCCCCTCCCCGGGCTGTTCTTTCTTTGCTGCAGCTGGAAGGAGTACGCCCCAGGCTGGCCGAGGTGCGTCGACGCCAAAAGCACCGATGATCTGGATTCAAATTCGAAGTACTTGTTCACCAAGTCCTCTGTCTTTGCCCTGCGCACCGTCAAATCGTGAGTTGCTTTGGTCGTGGGGCTTGCTTGGATCGGGAGCAGCGGGTGGGATCCATAGCCCAATTTTCTCATGGGGGGATGGAGAGAGAGATGGCCGTGATTTCACTCTCAAATTGGTCAGAACTTAAATTAAGATGGCGGACCGCAACGTCACTTTTGGCATGGCGTCGTCCATTTTTGGGCATAGCTTCAGACGCCTCTCGAGATATTGTCCCCAAACTCAGCACGGTAATTTCCAAGGTGGGGTGGTGTTCCTTGCCAATGTTTTTGATGCTGGCGGCCATTTTTATTCAAGATGGCCGACAGAACTATGACTTCGGCATGGCATCGCCCACTTTTTGCCTCGGTTCAGCTGCCTATCGAGAAATAGCCACCAAACATGGCGTCAGAGTTCTCAGGGCAGTCGTGGACATTTACCGTATATTCCGGTGTATAAGACGACTGGGCGTATAAGACGACCCCCAACTTTTCCAGATAAAATATAGAGAGTTTGGGATATACTCGCCGTATAAGACGACCCCCGACTTTTGAGAAGATTTTCCTGGGTTAAAAAGTAGTCTTATACGCAGGAATATACTGTAGCTGCCGTGCGTCATTTGGTGGAATAAACCGTGACGTTGACCCAACTTCACCCGATTTTAGGCGTGACTGGTCCAAATTCACAAATTACGCTCCCCATTTTAAAATACCAATATCCCTTGTTTTCTAAAGATGTGTGCCAGGCGCTCCCCACTAGTTTAAAAAAAAAAACTAAAGGAAAAAATGAGGACCAGAAACTTGAAACCGATTTGTAGCACAGATACAGTGGTACCTTGGTTCTCAAACTTAATCCGTTCCATAACCAAAGCGTTCCAAAACCAAGGCTTTTATCCGTTTCCGCAGTCACACAATCGATCAATCAGTAGCTGAACTGGGTTCCACACAGTCACAAAAACAAATGAACCGAAAAAGCCTGAAAAACAAAAACGCAAAATAAATAGCAATAACAAAAGCGCCAAACTTAATCTGTTCCGGAAGTCCGTTTGACTTCCGAAATGTTTGAAAACCAAGGTGCAGCTTCTGATTGGTGCGGGTGCTCCGGAAACAATAGCCGACAACCACATCAGATGTTCAGCTTCTGAAAAACGTTCAAAAACCGGAACACTTAATTCCGGGTTTTCGGTGTTTGGGAACCAAGGTGCCACTGTACTGCTGTTTGAGCTGCGGCCCATTGTGTGTTTTGATCATGCCAAGGCCTCTGAGCTGGTGTGGCGCTGGCAGCCTCCTTCCTACCGCGTCACCCCATCCCGAGCAAACAGGTGAACCATCTCGTTCCCCAGGAGTGCCACATTTCACAATCCCAGGGCACCTCCGCTTTTCTCAACCCACACCGCCCAGAAAGCCCTGCCTGAGAGCAGTGATGCCACCAGCATCTCTCGTCTAACCTGTCAATCTGGGCCAGATTGTCTTGGAATCAGAGCAAAGTTCCAGGTCTCACAGCAGCAAAATGCCAAGAGAAATTCTTACCTCCGATTCCTCATCATTTCCAACACTCTGGGCAGTGGGTGAGAGACCAGGCTGCTTTGAGGAGAGAGACACGATGCAGATGGGTAGTTTTAGGCACCGCAGACTTAAAGACCTGGTGGTGGTGTAGTGGTTAGAGCGTTGGGCTAGGACCTGGGAGAGACCAGGGTTCCAATCCCCACTTGGCCGCGAAGCCACTCACTGCCTCTCAGCCTAACCTACCTCGCAGGGTTGTTGTGGCGATTAAATAAGGAGCGGGAGGAGAAGGCGGGGATATTAAGGCGATAGATAAATAAAGCCTCTAATATTATTGGGTTCATTCTTCTTCACAACAGAAATAAGGGACAGAAATATTATTTCTGCATTGGTGCATGAAAAAACGATGGTGATTTTTATTAGTGAAAAATGCAGGCCTTGGGCTGATTACTGTAATATAGACTTCTAAATGGGTTTGTGGGAGAGGGGTTATTGGTTTTGCTGCTTGTGGTTTAGCTATTTGTTTGTGCTTTTCTCTTATATTTTTCCCTTGTGAACCACCCCGAGATCTTTCGATAAATCAAATAAATAAATAAATTAGGCATAAACAAACAAACAAACAAATTTATTTTATTGTTAGATACAGGCAATAAGACATCTTGCTAGCCGAACCCCACTTATCAAACTTTCTCAGCGCTGGCACGCTGGCATAACTGCCCACTGAGAGATGCCTATAAAAACGTCCCTTCCATTTCCACAGACATTTAATTGATCCAACTTTAAGGAAAACATCACAGGTTTTCTGACCAATCAAATGCATGCCTGCGGCCTTCTGGCTGTGTTCAGTGGCGCCACCTGGTGGCGTCTCCCGGAAATTAAATAGGGCACGGCATGCAAGATGTGGTTGGCTCATTCGTATGCAGAAAAATGGGGTGCAATCGCTAGTTTTCGAAGCTGCCCCCCTCGTTGATTGTGCTCCTTCCCCTCAGGGAACTCGAGATGCGGCTGAAAGGCTTCTCAAACTTGGCGGAGACGTGGAAGAACCTGGACGACATTCGCAGAGTCTTCTGGTTCATGAAAACACCTGTCACAGGTGGGTCTCCTCCCTGCTCTGAGCAGACAAAAGCAGCTGGAGTGGACAATAAATGACATGCTTCTAATGCACCATTCTCCCTGGCCATCACTCCCGCCACACGCTGCCTAAGGATAATTTTACTTGAGGATTTAAATATACTATGGCAGCTAAAAAAAAAAAAGGAACAGAGGTGAGATTACATGAAGAGCCCCTGTGGATCAGGCCAAACGCCTAGCTATGCCCTCATCCTCTCAGAAGTCCCCAGGCAAATGACATGAGGTAATAGCCCTCTCCTGCTGTCGTTTCCTAGAAGCTGTTATGGAAAGGTAGACTGCCTCTAAAGAGGGAGGTTCTATTTAGCCATAATGACTAACAGCCATTGGCAGAACCCCTCCTCCCTGAATTGTCTAATCCTTTAAAGCTGTCTAATCTGCTGCATTTACTTACTTACTTACTTACTTACTTATTGGTATTTGTAATAATAAGATAAGATTTTTAAAATTATGTTAAGCAGCATACAAATTAAATACAGTCGTAACCTTGGAAGCTGGACGCAATCCGTTCCGGAAGTCCATTCGACTTCCAAAACGTTCGGCAACTAAAGCGCGGCTTCTGATTGGCTGAAGGAAGTTCCTGCAGCCAATCAGAAGTCACAGAAGACCCGTCGGACGTTCAGGTTACAAAAAATAGTTCGCAAACTGGAACCAGTCACTTCCGGGTTTGCGACGTTCTGGAGCCAAAATGTTCGACTTGCAAGGCATTCAAAAACCAAGGTGCGACTGTGATCGATAATCAATACTTTTTACTCTGCCTCAGAGTACGTCACGGAGCACTGGATGGACGATGAATTCTTTGGCTACCAGTATCTGAATGGTGTGAATCCGGTGGTGATCAAGAAATGCCCCGTGATCCCTGATAACTTTCCAGTGACCCCGGAGATGGTGGCTGGGATCCTGGGGAAATCGACCAGCCTCCAGGAGGAGCTGAAGGTAAATTTGACACTTGTGATTGATCATCGCAAGAGACCATCTGCCCCCTGCAAAACCTTGGATCTGGAAGAGCTGCGTTCGAGTCCTGCCTTTTCGCTGTGCGGCCTTGAGCAAGCCTTTCGGGCTCGGTTTTCCCTGGTGTAAGACAGGAATAACAGTGACCTCAGCAAAGTAGCTCAGTTGGTAGCGCATAAGACTCATAATCTCCGGGTCATGGGTTCAAGACCCATGCTAGGAGGAACGTTCTTTTATATGTGGTGGACCTGTAAAAGGGTAAAAGAGTATTGGGAAATGATCCATAATGAATTGAAAAAAATGTTTAAAAGTACAAGTCCTTTTTGTTGGGGATAATTCAGTCGGAAATTCCCAGGTGTCAAAAAAGGTTATTTATGCATGCTACTACTGTGGCCTGTGTTTTGTTAGCTCCAAAAACAAAAAAGGAGCGAGGTCCCAACTAAAGAAGAATGGCAACTTAAGCTGATGGAATATGCGCAGCTTGCAAACTTAACATATAGAATAAGAGAACAAGAAGAACATTGGAAAACGTTTATTGAATATATGGGGGGAAATTGTGTCCACTTGAAAACACTGGCAGCATTAAGATATATTCAACAGTGTAAATAAGTTTTGATGGATGTAATAATGGAATACTGAATGCTTTAGTATTTGTAAAATATGCAGGGATTTATGATATGCAAAATGAACCGTGGAAAGAGAAGAAGGGAAGTCGTTGATATTTTAAGGATGCTTCAATGAGTATTCTAAATTGTAAAACAGAAAAATCAATAAAAATTATACGGGGGGGGGGAGTATTTGATCCCCTGCTATATTTGCCCGTTTGGCCCCTGACGAAGAAATAACCAGTCCATAATTTTAATGGTAGGTTTATTGTAGCTGTGAGAGACAGAATAACAACAGGAAAACCGCCAGAAAAAATAGACGAAAAAATACGGTATACACCCACACTGGGCAAAAAGATTTCTGCATTGCTGGGGGTTGGACTAGATGACCATCAGGGTCCCTTCCAATTCTATGATTCTGCCTACGGTTAGGGGGGAGGGAATGCAACATGAATGTTTTCACTGTAACAAAATAAAAAATAAAAAAAATCCTTCCAGTAGCACCTTAGAGACCAACTAAGCTTGTTCTTGGTATGAGCTTTTGTGTGCATGCACACTTCTTCAGATACAGATTCACTGTAACAGATAGCTGTAGGACTGATTCACTGATTCTCGCTCAGCCTGGTCCATCTCTTTCTCCGCCTCTCCCACAGAAAGGAAACATCTTCATCACTGACTACAAGATCCTGGAGGGGATCCCCACCTGCAAACTGAACGGGAAGCGCCAGTATCTGGCAGCCCCCCTCTGCCTGCTGCACCTCAACCCCAAAGGGCAGATGATGCCGCTAGCCATTCAGGTAACAGGAGGCTTCTCGCTTGTGGCATCTTGACCCCAAAGCTATCTGCGGGGGACAGGAAGCATTGCGAATGCCCTTGCCCACCCCCCTCCACCAGACCACCCCCGGGGCACCCCGGCTAAAAGTTGGAAGCCAGCCCAGACAGCGATTCTGAATTTACACCGTGCTTTTACGTCATTCAAGCTAGACAGGTCTTTAACCTAAGGTTACCAGACGTCCCCGCAGAGGCGTAGGAAGTGGGGGGGCGGGGGTCCGCCCCAGGTTCCTTCATGGAGGGGGTGACAAATTATCAAGGAACAATTACTGCCCTACTAGGGTGGTTCATAAAAAGCTTTTTTTCCTTTTTGAAAATGCCTGCTCCAAAGGTCTTATCTTACTACACTAGGGATTATATAGCTATATATGAAATTTCATGCATATCAGTTAATATCTTGACCCTCCTCCATTAAAATAGCTGTTTACTTGGCCGTTTTCCTATGTCGTGAAGGCTGAAATTCCAATTCAGTGGAGCACTTACTGTTCCCAACCCTAACCCTGCAGAAAGCCATCAGAAAGCGTTCCACAGGGTGGGTGCCACTACCGAGAAGGCCCTCTGCCTGGTTCCCTATAACTTGGCTTCTCGCAGGGAGGGAACCGCCAGAAGGCCTTCGGAGCTGGACCTCTGTGTCAAGGCTGGACGATGGGGGTGGAGACGCTCCTTCAGACATACAGCGGCTACACCCAGGGTTGCTGCCTAACCCTGACAGTACAGAAAATAAGGCAGTTTTAAAGCATGTAACAATTATGCAAAATCCATTCATTTATAACCCTCCCTTCCCCCTAGGTAAGCCCTCTCCTCCCCCATTGGCGTCTTCGATTCCTGCATTGCAGGGGGTTGGACTAGATGACCCCCTGGGGTCCCTTCCAGTGTTACGTTTCTATGATTCCTCCTGCCGCTTGCTGTCCTCTGCTGTCAGTTCCCGGCCTTGCAGGTGTATATAAAACAGGACAACATCCTCTCTCATCTCCTCCTCTTGCTGGTTCTTTCCCCGGCAGCTTAACCAGACCCCAGGCCCGGAGAACCCCATTTTCTTGCCCACTGACTCCAAGTGGGACTGGACGCTGGCCAAGATCTGGGTGAGAATGTCCAACTTCCACGTCCACGAGGT
The DNA here is from genome assembly GCA_034642065.1 of Darevskia nairensis. Classification (NCBI taxonomy): domain Eukaryota; kingdom Metazoa; phylum Chordata; class Lepidosauria; order Squamata; family Lacertidae; genus Darevskia; species Darevskia nairensis. The sequence continues at coordinate 105,869 of JAWWNI010000489.1, forward strand.
CAACACCCACCTCCTCGAAGCGCACTTCCACTGTGAGGTCTACAGTATGGCCACCCTTCGCCAGCTGCCGATGTGCCACCCTTTGTACAAGGTAAGGGGTCTCGAGGGGAAAGTCTCCCTGCGGGTGGTCAGGCATGGGGGCGCCCTCTGTGATGGGGGCCTGCTAACAGCTGAACTATCTGATGCCTTACTAGTGTTATACGAATTCTAAGTTATATGGTCATAAATGTACAAGGCAAACACACACATAAGTATATAAACCACGTGTCTGAAATAGTACAGGAGAGCAATCCTGAAGCCGTTTTGACTCTCCCAAATTGACTTCAAACATTTCTCTGCAAGGAGGAAGGAATTGGGGGAATCCTCTCCTTCGTATTTTGCTTACCTGTCTGAAGGGCGTATTTGTGTATGAATAGGGTGAGCCTGTGACCTGGATTGAGGAATTAAAGCATTAAAGGTAAAGGGACCCCTGACCATCAGGTCCAGTCGTGACCGACTCTGGGGTTGCGGCGCTCATCTCGCTTTACTGGCTGAGGAAGCCGGCGTACAGCGTCCGGGTCATGTGGCCAGCAGGACTAAGCCGCTTCTGTGGTTAAACCACAGAGCCTAGGGCTTGCCGATCAGAAGATCGGCGGTTCGAATCCCCGTGACGGGGTGAGCTCCCGTTGCTCGGTCCCAGCTCCTGCCAACCTAGCAGTTCGAAAGCACGTCAAAGTGCAAGTAGATAAATAGGTACCGCTCCATCGGGAAGGTAAACGGTGTTTCCGTGCGCTGCTCTGGTTCGCCAGAAGCAGCTTTGTCATGCTGGCCACATGACCTGGAAGCTGTACGCCAGCTCCCTCGGCCAATAATGCAAGATGAGCGCCGCAACCCCAGAGTCAGTCACGACTGGACCTAATGGTCAGGGGACCCTTTACCTTTACCGTGTTTCCCCTATTTTAAGACACCGTCTTATATTTTTTTCCCCTCCAGAAAACGCACTATGGCTTATTTTGAGGGGGTGTCTTATTTTTATTACGTAAGCCCAGGCCTGCGTTTTCCTTGGCGCCCTCCAAAACTGCGCCTTTCACTATGGCTTATTTTCGGGGTACGGTTTATATTTCGCAAATGCGAAAAAATCCTGCTATGGCTTATTTTATGACTACGTCTTAAAATAGGGGAAACAGGGTACCTAGGACATCAGGAGACACTTCCCTTCCAGTCTTAAACCTGTGTTTCTCCTCCTTTCTCACAGCTCCTGATACCCCACACCCGTTATACTCTGCACATCAACACCCTTGCCCGCACCAGTCTTATCCAACCAGGAGGGGTATTTGATCAGGTAAGAGAGGTTTGCAACAGGGGGAGAAAGCCCTGGTCCCTGGTCCCACATCAGGTGTCTAGCCAGCGGCCAAAAACATCCCCCATAAGTTGGGGCCTGGGCTAAGGTGGGCAGATGGAGCTGGGCTGAGACCCCTTAACGCATCGGGGTGGGTTTGTGTCCAAAATGATGGCTGTGGGCCATGGCAGCTGAGAGACAGCTTGGCATCCCAGGTAGGCTGCCACAGATGTAGGAAGAGGAGTCGAAAAAGCTGCATCCTGGTGGACAGGAAGTGCCGCCATGTTGGCAGGAAGTCAGTGGGATGTCCAGGTCCTTCAGAGATGGAAACCCACAATAACAGTCACAGCCGTTTCACAAATTTTAAGGTGCACACAGAGGGGGAATAAACTCGACAGAAAACCAACCCTCCCACCTTCAAAATTAGGAAATATCCCTTCCCCCAATAGACACATTATCTGAGTTCGCAGAGCAATCCTGAAGCCATCTTGACTTAACGATTCCAGTTATGTTATCTGCAGTAAACACATCTTGGGAAAACCTTTCCCAATAGTTCTTTTCACTTCCAGAACCCTCCAAATCCTGTAAATTTATAAACCTCTCACGTGAACGGGGTAGGTCTGTGACAATGGATTCAAGACTGATATTTACCATCCCAAAAGAATGGCCCAAACTGGACAGGAAAAGGCATTGAGCAAGCATCATAGGGTATTTTGGCAGGAGACAAGCAATACACTCAGATTTCTGTTGTAGACCGCCTCTTTCTGTGAAGCGGGTATGATGCTTTTGGGGTTTTTTTGGCTAAGGGGTCGGGCAATTTCTAAAGTCTTTACAAGTGATTACACACTTGCTCTGGGTCCTCACCTCTTTGCAAGGGGGGGCGGGATGGACAATGACCCTGTTGCAACAGAAAAATAAAGATCTGCCTTGCTTTGACTAGTTCCTGCCTCCACCCGTCCTTCTCTGACCAATCATGGACTGGATCAGGGGTAGGCAACCTAAGGCCCATGGGCCGGATGTGGCCCAATCGCCTTCTCAATCCGGCCCGCGGATGGTCCGGGAATCAGCGTGTTTTTACATGAGTAGAATGTGTGCTTTTATTTAAAATGCATCTCTGGGTTATTTGTGGGGCATAGGAATTTGTTCATTCCCCCCCCCCCCAAAAAAAATATTCTGGCCCACCACATGGTCTGAGGGACGGTGGACCGGCCCACGGCTGAAAAAGGTTGCTGACCCCTGGACTGGATACTGAGTCCCTTGGAGGAGATGGGCTGTAAAAGCCAACCCCCCAATTTGTCCCAGCCAATCCGGATACCAGGCTGCGAGCTCATCACGGTTCTGGAAACGCAGGAATGAGCGGCGAAGGCCTGCCAACAATCTGAGGGTCCCATAACTCAGGAAACGATCGAGGAGAGAGATAAGGGAGAGAGATTCCAGCCCCACCCCCTTGCAGAGGGAGGCTGTTTCCCCAGCGACATGTGACTGGCTGATTAGATTATCTGTCTGGAAACTGTAGAAATGTCTCCCTTTCCTGAAGCTGCAGAACTGTGAGTTAAACCGCATAAAACGGTTTTTTCCCTTTGCAAAGTAAGCTCAACAACTTTGAGCTGATCCTCAAAAAATGGGGCTTTTCTCCTTTGCAAAAGAAGCTGCAGAAATTTGAGCTGATCCTCAAAAAATGGGGCTTTTCCCCTCTAAAAACTAGGTGCGTCCTATGGTCAGGTGCACCTTATAGAGCGAAAAAATACGGTAATTTGATCCTTTAATTCTCTGCTTTAAATATAAACTCTTAAGAAACTGCAGGTTATTACAATAATCCTGCCAATGTTTTTTATCTGTTTGCAATTTATCTGTAAATATTCAATGAACCATCTCCGTTCTTTTATCAAAAGTTTGTTATCTTGATTTCTTATTCTTCCTGTAAGTTCTGTCATTTCCCTGCATATTCCATAAGTTTTTGCATCCATCCTTCCTTTACTGAGACGTCTGCTTCTTTCCACTTTGGGGCAAGTACCATTCTTGCTGCTGCTGTAGTAGCATGCATAAATAAATTTCTATACAATTCCCCAGAGGGAATCTGCCTTTGTGGTCCTTGCATTTCCCCCTGCAGGCGACAGCGACGGGACGGGACGGGATGATAAAACTGCTAGCGAAAGGCGTGGAGGCCTCTACCTACAGCTCCCTCTGCCTCCCGGATGACCTGCAAGAAAGAGGAGTCGCCTCATTGCCCAATTACTACTACAGGGATGATGGGATGAAGATTTGGAAGGCCATAGAGACGTGAGCCTTTGGGGGATCGGGGCCTGGGATCTGGGCACAGAAGGGGCTGGTTGTGTATGCCTGAAGTGTGGAAGTAAATATCCTTGCCACTCTGCCAAAACCAGAAGAATCTAGGCTGCCAGAGTTGAGACCACTTCTGGCCACATGGGGCCTTGCGCGTTGGGAATCATAGAATGGCAGAGTTGGAAGGGACCCCCAAGGGTCATCTAGTCCAACCCCCTGCAAAGCAGGATTCACAACCAAGAATCCCTGACAGATGGCCATCCAAAGGTAAAGGTAAAGGGACCCCTGACCGTTAGGTCCAGTCGTGACCGACTCTGGGGTTGCAGCGCTCATCTCGCATTATTGGCCGAGGGAGCCGGAGTACAGCTTCCGGGTCATGTGGCCAGCATGACTAAGCTGCTTCTGGCGAACCAGAGCAGCGCACGGAAATGCCGTTTACCTTCCCGCCGGAGCGGTAGCTATTTATCTACTTGCACTTTGACGTGCTTTCGAACTGCTAGGTGGGCAGGAGCTGGGACCGAGCAACGGGAGCTCACCCTGTCGCGGGATTCAAACCGCCGACCTTCTGATCGGCAAGCCCTAGGCTCTGTGGTTTAACCCACAGCGCCACGAGGGAGAATCCACCACCTTCTGAGGGAATCCATTCCACTGTCTGATGGCTCTTACGATCAGGAAGTTCTTCCCAATGTAGCAAAATGAGGAAGGTAGACTCGGAAGCACCAGAAGCAAGGAGAATATTAGAGATAAATTGCACTATTAAGGTTTTTCTGGGTCCGATTCGAATCCCCAAGCAATCTGTCCACTAGCTTTGCCCTCCAAATAAACACCGAAACAGAGGAAGATTACAGACAGCCTCGTTCTCTGCGAAGGGAAAGGAAGTAGTTAATTGTGGGAAGCAAATTAGGTATTAAAATCACATTCCTCCTCCCCCCACACACACCTTTTTAGATTTGTTTCGACTAGTTCAGCTTAAGTGCTTGCCTTCAGCAAAAGCTGGAATGCAGATCCACTCTTAATTAAGGATCAAGGGTGATGATTAAGATGAGAGCAAGTGTTAGGCTTGAAAGTACGCCAAAACCTCCAGTCAATTTGAAAGGAATCTCTGTTAAAGCCTTTTCCCTAAGATGGTCTGGGAGAAACTTTTGCGAGAAGGTGCTCTGGGTGAGGGAAAAGCTCAGTCGGTAGAGCACTTAAGCTCAGGGTCGTGGGTTCGAGCCCCACATTGGGCGAAAGATTCCTGCATTGCATGGCGGGTTAGACTAGATGACCCTCGTGACCCATTCCAACTCTACAATTTTCTGATTTTCTGATGCTCTCTTAGGCCTCCCTGTTGCTGCTTGTTCCCCCTACTGCCAGGGTCCCTGTGCCTCTAAAACGCACATGAAAGACAGAAAATCAACAGGTGGAGCTTTTCTTAGCCCACACTTCTGCTTGTCCCCCAGGAAAACCAACCCTTTACTGTTGAATCAGGTAAAGGAAAAGGTACCCCTGACCGTTAAGTCCAGTTGCGGACGACTCTGGGGTTGCTCATCTCGCTTTACTGGCCGAGGGAGCCGGCGTTTGTCCGCAGACAGTTTTTCCGGGTCATGTGGCCAGCATGACTAAGCCGCTTCTGGCGAAACAGAGCAGTGCACAGAAACGCCGCTTACCTTCCCACCAGAGCGTTACCTATTGATCTACTTGCACTTTGACGTGCTTTTGAACTGCTAGGTTGGCAGGAGCAGGGACCGAGCAACGGGAGCTCACCCCGTCGCGGGGATTCGAACCGCCGACCTTCTGATCGGCAAGCCCAAGAGGCTCAGTGGTTTGGACCACAGCGCCACCCGCGTCCCGCGTTGAATCAGAGCATGTGTCAAATGTGCTGTGCAGCCGTTAGGCTTTCGGGAAGCCTCGCCGATTTCCTCCCATTAATAGGTTCGTGAATATCTCGAATCCTTCCGCTTTCCAGGTTCGTCTCTGGAATCGTCGGTCTCTACTACAAATCTGACGCAGCTGTGAAGGACGACCCCGAACTGCAAGCCTGGGTTCACGAGATCTTCGCTGAAGCTTTCCTGGGCAGGAAGGCATCCGGTAACCCTCCTCTGTTGCCTCTGTGTCCAATTAGTTCATGGTCCCTTTGCCGGGAAAGACAGGACAACGGTCCAGGAAGCCAGAAGTGCCTTGCAAGCCCCAAAGGGTGATCACATGGGCACCCCCCAGTTGCGCCTCCAGGTCTTCCTGGCGAAGGAAGGGGGAGAAGGAATTTTGTGGTTGCTGTTATAAGAAAGAACTGCTCCTTTTCCCTTATGGGGTACCCAAGAGCCCATAAAGGTAAAGGGACCCCTGACCATTAGGTCCAGTTGTGGATGACTCTGGGGTTGCGGCGCTCATCTCGCTTTACTGGCCGAGGGAGCCAGCATACAGCTTCTGGGTCATGTGGCCAGCAGGACTAAGCCGCTTCTGGCGAACCAGAGCAGTCCCTTTCAAGAGCCCATATAAATTCCTTATCTAGGTTCTCTATCAGTAGGAGAAAATAACAGAGGCCAACCAGAGAATATTGAGAAGCAAAGCGGCTAGTAAGCCTGGTCTTTATTCAAGGAACTGTTGCAACAGGGTCCCCACTCCCCACACGCAAGAGGGAGGAGAACCCTGAACAATGGTGCCCAAGCCCTTATATAATAATAATAATAATAATAATAATAATAATAATAATAATAATTCTTTTATTTGTCTCCCCAGCCACTCTGGGCGGCCTCCAACAGGTATAAAATACATTATAGACTCTTATATAGAACTAGTTGAATTTAGCCCGTTAACGGGCGCTAGAACATATGTGGTCAAGACCCCCCCCCAAAAAAAACACAGCTGCGCCCCCCCCCGCTTCCCTCCTCCTCCTCCTCCGCCTTCTCCTCAACGGCCCCGCTGCTCGCCACCTCTCGGTGGCTGGCCCGCTCCCTCCCCACGGCTCGGCTCTCTCGTCCATCGTCGGCACCGCCACCGCCTCTCCCAGCAGCCAGGGCTGAGGCAAGTCGACAGGAAAAGAAAGGCGGCTGAGGCGGTCCCACGCGGCTGCTCGCTCTGCCCCCCCTCTCTCTCTCCCGCTCGCTCGCTTGCTCTGCCTCCCAGGAGCCCAACCGCTCCTGTCTGAGGCCAAACTGTCTGAGGGGAATGAAGCGGACAGCGAGGCAGCCGCGGAGGCACGCGCTTTGCTCGTGCGGCTAACGTCTCTGCGTCGTCCAATCCCTGTGTCCGTGGGGGACATGCTCAGTAGCGCAATTCCACTGACACACAGACTGGACGCAGAGACACAGGGACTTTATTATATAGGATTTCCCACCCTGTAGCCCAAGACCACCCCCCAAAACATCATACATACATCACAGAAGGAGGCATCTACAGCAGAAATCGTGTTTGCCAGGAGACCTGATAATGGTCACTGATTGCATTACCTGGGCAGCCTGGCCATTCTTTTGTGATGGTTAATGCTTTAGTTTCTGAGTCCAGGTCACAGGCTCACCCTATTCCTTAAGGCAGGATTTGTGAACACAGAGACAATGGGGAGGCTTCCCCCCTCCCCCGTTTCCGTCCAAACTGCAGAGGAATATTTGAGGTCATCTAAAGAGTCAAAATGCCTTTAGGACTGTTTTCCTGTACTGTCTCAGAAATGTGATTTATATATTTATGTATGTGTTTGCCTGGTACATTTATGAGCATTTATTTTATATCTTAGACCTTATAATTCTCATAGCAGTTGCCAAGCAGCTACAGGGCTTTGCTTTGAAGGCATCGCCACCTACAGGCTTCCCCTCCCTCCCTTCCCCCCCTTTCCTCTCCCACAATCCCCTCTGCTCCATCACATCTCTAACCATAAACAGAACTGCCCACACACCATCCCCATAGGACACAGGGCTTCGTGTTGCAGAGTGGGGGGGAAGCTAAACTTTCTGTCCATCCCAACAGGCGTTCCTTCCACCTTGGAAACCAGAGCTGAGCTCATCAAGTTCCTCACCATGATTATCTTCTGTTCCTCTGCAAGGCATGCGGCGGTCAATAGCGGACAGGTACGTCTTTCTCCCCATCCCTTTCCTTAAACCCAATTCTGTATTGGACTGTGTCTGTTTCCCAGTGGGGGTAGTATGTCCACCACAGGGGTGAGAGGCAAAATTTCTAGGAACTACAAGAGGGTGCCTGCCACGCCACCTTAGACTTGGGGGGGGACTCTATTAACATCGAAGGGACATGGGTGGCGCTGTGGGTTAAACCACAGAGCCTCTTGGGCTTGCCGATCAGAAGGTCGGCGGTTCGAATCCCCATGACAGGTTGAGCTCCCATTGTTCGGTCCCAGCTCCTGCCAACTTAGCAGTTCGAAAGCACGTCAAAGTGCAAGTAGATACAGTAAATAGGTACCGCTCCGGAGGGAAGGTAAACGGCGTTTCTGTGCACTGCTCATGGACGACTCTGGGGTTGTGGCGCTCATCTCGCTCTATAGGCCGAGGGAGCTGGCGCACAGCTTCCGGGTCATGTGGCCAGCATGACTAAGCCGCTTCTGGCGAACCAGAGCAGCGCACGGAAACGCCGTTTACCTTCCCTCCGGAGCGGTACCTATTTATCTTATTTGCATTTTGACGTGCTTTCCAACTGCTAGGTTGGCAGGAGCTGGGACTGACCAACGGGAGCTCACCCCATCACGGGGATTCGAACCGCCGACCTTCTGATCGGCAAGCTCTAGGCTCTGGGGTTTAACCCACAGCACCACCCACATATAGTAGATTCTGCAAAAGACATCATTTTTCCCTCTGAAGAAATGAATCCACAACCAGACCAGGCTGGCTAAAACACACCCATATGGGCACATGACAAATTCCCACACTGATTCTTTTATCCTTGGGTTTCCCACCTGCTCTTGCCTGGACTCCACCTGTTTTCTCCCGCCTCCTTGACGGTGCCATTTCCCCCCGCGCAACAGTTTGATTTCGCCGCCTGGATGCCCAACACGCCGGCCACCTTGCGCCAGCCCCCGCCCAAGGTGAAGGGCTCCGCGACTTTGGAGAGCATCTTGACCACGCTTCCCGAAGTCAACTCCTCCTGCGCTCTGCTGACGCTGCTCTCCATCGTGAGCTACGAGCCGGGCGACCTGGTGAGTGCGCTGGGGGCAGAGCGAAGGGAATGGAGAAGCAGGGAGCGAAGGAGATAAGATGCAGTGATTAAAAGTTTTTTTAACCATGGAATCAGAGTCCGCAAAGCTAAATTAGACGGCCGACGTAGATAGACAATGTTCGAAATGGGGCTTCCATGCTAGGGCTAAGGCATTGCCGCACGGGGCTGGAAGTGGAATTATCATGGAAGTTCCATGTTCCCCCTACACAGATTTGCACGGTTGGGAGGGATCCCAAGGATCATCTAGTCCAACCCCCTACAGGAATATTATCCAACAACGCCCATCCCAGTTGCCATGACCTTGCTATATCTCCTCACCAGTAAGTTGTGCTAAGGGGGTGCAGGGCTGGATTTAGTTTTGATGAGGCCCTGAGCTACTGAAGGTAACGGGGCCCTTTCTATGTCCAGCTGTCCTTTGTCAACAACAAATTGTCGCTGTTTTTTTGTGTTGAATATATGCTATATGGTCATTTATGGACCTCATAGGTATCGAAAACCCTTTGCACATAACAAAATATGTATTTTATCAAAGTAATTGTTGAACTGAAATACAATTAAGAAGAAGTATATTAATAGTGAAATACAATTAAGAAGAATTATATTAATAGTGAAATAATGATTAAGCTCTAACTTAAAATGATTTTTTATTCATAAGAAAATAATGCAAACACATTGGCATTTGGCAATATCAAAAGTTCATTTAGAAACACAATTTACAAAGGCTCATAATCTAGTCTCTAGAAACTTGCTGTAACATGAAATAATAATACATGTAAATATATGACGCAAACTACTACTATAGAAAGGAGCAAACCAGGGATATTTTAGGGAGCAGGCTAGCAGGCAGGCATACTTACATCATACGGTAGGAGCCTACACAACACAAAACACTGTTGCTGTATGTAGGGTTTATTTTATTTGTTTTTTATCTTATATTTTGGAAATGTACATCCAGTTTTTTTCCCTTTAATTTTTTTGGGGGGCCCCAAGAGAGTGGGGCCCTAGGCTATAGCTTGTTTAGCTTATACAGTGGTACCTCGGGTTACATACACTTCAGGTTACAGATGCTTCAGGTTACAGACTCTGCTAACCCAGAAATATTATCTCGGGTTAAGAACTTTACCTCAGGATGAGAACAGAAATCGTGTGGCGGCTGGAGGCCACATTAGCTAAAGTGGTACCTCAGATTAAGAACGGACCTCCAGAACGAATTAAGTACGTAACCAGAGGTACCACTGTACGTAAATCCAGCACTGAGGGGGTTGCATATAGAGAGAAAGGGGGATGGCAGAAGGCCCGTTCACATGGTGGGCTGAACACAGGTCAGCTGTCTCCACGCATGTTTGTGTGAACACCCCTTGAGAGGGAGCAGGGTGACAAAAACAAAGCAGGTTTCAGCCACATGCCTATCTTTGCTTCACCCCCTGCCCCCTGCCATTATGTGGCCCTGGGCAGACTAACTTTGGGGCAATGTGGCCCTTGACTGGGGGGGAAAAGGTTGCCTCCCTTTTTTTCTTTTGGACCAGTGTGGTCAATACTGTGTCAATACTGAGCCAAGGGTCCAGGTAAGGCCTGCCTGTCATGTTCCTGGTAATATGTACTCCACAATTTTTTCTCTCAGAGACCCCTGGGCTACTACCCCGAGGAACATTTCACGGAGGAAGCACCAAGGAAGCTTATCGCTGCCTTCCAGGGACGCCTGGCCGAGATCTCGAAGGAAATCGAGGCCAGGAACAAGGAACTGCCCATCGGGTACCTCTACATGAATCCTACCGAAACCCAGAACAGCGTCTCCATATAACCGCCATCTCTCAGGCGCCTTTCGCAAGCCGGAAAAGGGCTTCCCTCACGACTGCTGACTTGGAAGGCTGGAGCAGGAAGCCAGAATCTGCAGTCTGAATATATTATCATTAAAAAAAAATTAAAAAAAGACTCGAGAGCTGCTTAATTTGCAATCTGCGGATTTCGCAAAAGGGGTTGGTTGTTGAGCTGCAGGGGTGAAAGCAGGTTTAGGTGATACCAATGAAAGGTTTTGCAAAAGGTGGTACAGGCCACCAAATCTGTGCTCTTTGATTCCTGGAAGCCGAGCCCAGGTTGGTTCTGAACATTTACTTCCATCGCTGCTCGAACCTTTTGTTTCATGAGGGCTAGGCGCTTTTCCTTTTTAGTGGTAGTGAAACTCATACAGCACGTTGGCAACAAATATTCACAGTTGTTTCAGAAATAATTTTATATCATTTATCAAATTTGTGAGAAGGAGACAATTACTTGGAAAGTGCCACAAAAACTTTTGAACTACCCAAAATAAAGTGAACTTGTAATGTCTGATTTAACTAGGTTCTTACAAATTCTTGACTCAGTTTTTCGTTTTCTTTGTTTTTTTTAAAGTAAGTTCAAGAAGATTCAAGAATAAGGTAAGTTCAACGTTGTTCCTGGTAGCCGTGAGGTGCTGATGAATCTATATATATAAAAATGTTCCCATTGCGTGTTTTTCCGAAACACCCTTGCTCCGTAACTGCTGGACCAAATCGCATCAAATTAGGACACAGCGTTCCATTACCATGGCATACTAATCTGGCATAATAAAAATTCATAAAAACCACACCTGACATACCTAAAATAAAGAAAAGATGCAAAACATTAGACGTCACCAGCAAAACAGCGCCCTCTAGCGACGGCTATACTGGTACTACAACTACAAAAGCAAAAAACTGGTGCAGCTATTAGACATCACCAGCAAAACCTCAGAGCTCCGTCGGCCATTTGCAAGCTCACAAACCGGTAATTGAAAAGGGGGGGGGCGAGAAGAGGGTAATAGAAAAGGAGGGGCTGAGAAAAGGGTAATTGAAAACAGGGGTGGGGACAGAGAAGGGGCAGACGGAAGTTGAACAGGGGAACACCACAGCATTCACACACATAGCTACAGCAAGGCGTGGCCGGGTCAGCTAGTCAGTCTATAAAGTTGTAAAGAAGACAGGGTGCCAGCGTTCAATCTCCCTTTCGCCCTAGCAGTCCATGTAGTTAAGAGGTTGCTGTTTCGCTCCCAGTGGAGCCGGTTCGTTGGGGTTGGCGGATAGCACATGCTTAGCGATTCAGTCTTTTAAGCTTAAGCCAAGAAATTGTATCTTCAATGATATTTAACACTAGCAGACGCATCAATGGTCCAAGACTAGACTACGGAAGAAGCCCAGAAAACTGTGCTTAGGGAGTGTGTTACTTTTAAAAAAAACAAAGAAAACGAAAAACTGAGTCAAGAATTTGTAAGAACCTAGTTAAATCAAGCATTACAAGTTCACTTTATTTTGGGTAGTTCAAAGGTTTTTGTGGCACTTTCCAAGTAATTGTCTCTTTCTCACAAATTTGATAAATGATGTAAAATTATTTCTGAACCAACTGTGTGAATATTTAAAACAAAATAAAAAAATTCCTTCCAGTAGCACCTTAGAGACCAACTAAGTTTGCTCTTGGTATGAGCTTTCATGTGCATGCACACTTCTTCAGATACACCTTTATTCACAGCAATTTTAACAGGGACTTCGGAAGCAGGTTTTTGGCAAGGGGGTGCAGAACTCAGGTACACACATCCACTGTGCTTGAAGCAGCCAGTGGCTGAATAAGAGAGGAGTGAGGAAGTCTCCATCGCTGGCCTTGGAGGAGGCTGCAGGTTTTTGCTCCCCTTGTTAGATTTGGAGAGGGAACCCATAATAAAGGGGCAGACCAGTGGAGCTATAGAGAATACCTGCAGATGCAGGGAATGAGAGGCAGAGAAGGCTGGGTAAAATGGAGGAGGGGATGCAGCAAAGTGCTTGATTTTTGTTTCCATGCCCCCTTCTAGACCGGTTCTAGACTGAAACAGAAGTCACCAGACCCTTAGGTATAGTGAGAGGGTGGGAGGGGTATTACGGTACTCAGAAGGGTGGTGGGAATGGGTGATAGGCTGATAGCTGTGGTGAGCCTGTTGACGACTGTTAACGACTGCAATTAGTCTTACAGGAAAAAGCAAGGGGTGAAGATTTGTCGCCAACGTGCTGTATGAGTTGCACTATCTTTATCAACAGCACAGGTTGCATTTTTCTAGCTTTTCCTTTTTAGGCAAATGCAGAAATCTCCTGGGTCAGCACAACATTTCGCACGGCACAGAGAAGAATGGAGTAACATCTAAACGCTCTGCCCCTTCCTGCCACCTTCACATTTTGGCATGCTTTTTTTCTTCTTTAGGGTGGGCTTAATTCCTTGATGTCCTTTAAAAAAAAAAATTATTCACATGTCTGCTTACAGAGATGTGGGGGTGAGGCAGGGGGAGAAACCGATGGGGGGGGGAAATATTCTAGTGTTACCAAGTTTTCATTTTGATCGATCTATTTCCGCTCCTTCATCTGCTTGTTTTGCCTTCTAATAAACATGTCAAGATGCTAATGTGCTTTTTGGAATGGTGCCTATGAAACAAGTTTTTCACAATAAAGACTTCACAGGAAGGATGCCCAACCCTTCTCCTTTGTTTAGTCATTTAGTCGTGTCCGACTCTTCGTGACCCCATGGACCAGAGCATGCCAGGCACTCCTGTCTTCCACTGCCTCCCGCAGTTTGGTCAGACTCATGTTGGTAGCCTCGAGAACACTGTCCAACCATCTCGTCCTCTGTCGTCCCCTTCTCCTTGTGCCCTCCATCTTTCCCAACATCAGGGTCTTTTCTAGGGAGTCTTCTCTTCTCATGAGGTGGCCAAAGTCTTGGAGCCTCAGCTTCAGGATCTGTCCTTCCAGTGAGCACTCAGGGCTGATTTCCTTCAGAATGGAGAGGTTTGATCTTCTTGCAGTCCATGGGACTCTCAAGAGTCTCCTCCAGCACCAGAATTCAAAAGCATCCATTCTTCGGCGATCAGCCTTCTTTATGGTCCAGCTCTCACTTCCATACATTACTGCTGGGAAAACCACAGCTTTAACCATACAGCATATTTTCAACCCAAAAAAACAGCGACAATTTGTTGTTGACAAAGGACAGCTGGACAGCTGGACATAGAAAGGGCCCCATTACCTTCAGTAGCTTAGTGCCTCATCAAACCTTAATCCAACCCTGAGTCAAAATCAACGATTATTGTGATTCACAGTGATATAAAATAATAATAATAATTATACCCCGCCCATCTGGCTGGGTTTCCCCAGCCACTCTGGGTGGCTTCCAACAGAATATTAAAATACAATAATCTATTAAACATTAAAAGCTTCCCTAAACAGGGCTGCCTTCAGATGTCTTCTAAAAGTTGGGTAGTTGTTTTTCTCTTTGACATCTGATGGGAGGGTCTTCCACAGGGCGGGCGCCACCACCGAGAAGGCCCTCTGCTGGGTTCCATGTAACCTCACTTCTCGCAATGAGGGAATTGCCAGAAGGCCCTCGGAGCTGGACCTCAGTGTCCGGGCTGAACGGTGGGGGTGGAGACTCTCCTTCAGGTCTACTGGGCTTTGAGGCTGCTTAGGGCTTTCAAGGTCAGCACCAACACTTTGAATTGTGCTTGGAAACGTACTGGGAGCCAATGTAGGTCACTTGTTCTCAAAACGCACACTATAATGAAAAAGTCAGTGATCTGATCACTTGCATGACTTCACCATGTGATACTGGGTAACTTTTAAAGCCTCTATAAAGTTTATTAAACTGTAAGTACGAACTTGTGTAACTGTTATGCATTCCTAACCTCATATGCCATGTATTTAACATTACTTAGCAGCTGGGACTAGATAATACAATCTGCCTGTTTTTTTATTTTTAATTAATTAGTACTACCCTGATTTTAAAAAAACCAAACATCTGCTGGCTGTGTGGTTCGCTTCCTCAAGATAGTGTTAATACTACCCCACTAGAAACCACTCCACTGCCTGTGTGACTTACCTATAGTCCCCGCACCTCCTTTTTATGTAATTGGTGCCATCATTTAACCAGGCCAGCACAGTAACAAAACAAAGCAGCGAACCCAACAATTAAGGAAACCCACAGCCACCTCCCAGGAACAAAACTTAATATTAGGATTCAGCCTTCTGTTTCCGAGGCAGAAAATCTAATTAGTGCGTCCCTTCCAGCGGTCAAAGTGTAACTCTGTTTTTATAGAGCATCACTCAAATAATCGACCAATTGCCGCCTTCTAAGGGTTCCAGAATTCGTCACCTCTGGTGGCCAACCTCTCGTTTCTTCTGCTCCCGATGTTCGGGCGGTTGAATCCTGACAAGACAGAAGTACTGTTTTGGGGGGACAGGAGGCGGGCAGGTGTGGGGGACTCCCTGGTCCTGAATGGAGTAACTGTGCCCCTGAAGGACCAGGTGCGCAGCCTGGGAGTCATTTTGGACTCACAGCTGTCCATGGAGGCGCACATGTTTTTATGTGTATTATTGTTTCTGTTTTCTTTTCTGTTTGTTTGTTGTTGTTTGTACTTTAAGTGTATTACTTTTTTAAAACCAATAAAAATGTTGGAAAATAAAAATAAAAATAAGTAGAAGAATTAGAAGAATATCCTTTTTAAAGTAGTGGACATGGCCACCCAGATCCTTGCTGCGATGGCAGAGTTCTGGTTCCAGACTGGATTAGTGCTGCAGCTGATCTGGCAACATTGGACATTATCCTGGCAACCCATCAGCCTGTGGAAATACATTCCACCACCAGCTGGTATCGCATGCTATGAACCCAGCCAATCAGATTATGGTATGCTTTTTTTTTAATTTTTATTTTTTTATTATAAGTTTTTATTACAAAATACTCTACATCAGACATCAACAAAGACAGTAAACAACATAAACAAACCTTAAACACTAACTAATCACATATCCTTTGGCATTGTGCAAAATATATTAGCAATCCAATATTGCTACCTCCCCTCTCCCTCTTCCCCCCCCTACCTACCCCCCACAGAGCAAAGAACTTAAAAAACACAACAAAACATAACAAAGCACGACAATATAAATACACAACGATAAATACAACGACTTCCTGTCTAACACAAAAGCATAATCAAGCACTAAAAGTGAATGTCTTCCTTGTTGTTATTTCTCTATTACCTCCTTTCTAATACATTCTGTTATCTTTCTGCTCCCTTACCACTTATATCTATCTTATGTCTCTTCTTAGGTCACTCAAAAGCTGTCATGGTTATCAAACCCTTAGTATAGCTTTGAACATATATTTTATATTTACTCCATTTGTCTTCGAATTTTTGTCTAGTATTACCCCTCATGTTGTTAGTAAGATAGGCCATCTCCGCAAATTCTTGCATTTTTTGCTGCCATTCTTTCACAGTTGGGGCTTCTAAATCTTTCCATTTTTTAGCAATCAGAATATGGTATGCTTGCTTTCAGAAGTCTGCGAGAATTTCCCATGTCAAGATTGCAGAGCCAAAGATAATCCTTCGAGGTGGGGAGTCCTCTGGTGTTGTCATAATTTGTCACCGGTTAATTTTTTTAATCTTTCCTGCAGATAAAAGGAAGCTGGCTTGGCCTGCAGCCCCTGGTCGCGAACCCAAGATCTCCCAGCATCTGATAAAGCTCCGGCGAAGTGAAACGTCCCGCCCGCCTGCACTAACCTGCACCTGTCCCAGGTGAGTGTGCGTGGGAGTCAGGAGGGGCCGCCTGGTGGTTACTCCCAAATTCTCTCCCACGCGTCAACCCTGCAAGGCGGGGCAGTGGGGGAACTGGCTCGGCTTCTCCTTTAAACAGCCACATTCTGGGTGGGAAGCAAGCGGAGGGAGGGGGGAAAATAAAAACCTCGCTGGCTTTCTGGGAAAGTCCCGCAGCTGCAGCCCCCATGGCTACTACCTACAAAATCCGGGTTGCCACTGGCAACTACCTGTGTGCAGGGACCATGGATTCCATCTCCATCACCTTGGTGGGATCTCGAGGGCAGAGCCCCAAATCCCAGCTGGATAAATGCGGCAAAGACTTTTCACCCGGAGAGGTGAGTGCTTTGGGTTTTCGGGAACTCCTTTATACCGAGCCTCCCTGGCTCAGCATTGTCTACCCTGATTTCAGCTCAGCCCTAATTTTCATTTCATTTCAATTTTAATTCATATGCGCACCACCTTTCTATGTTACTATACACAAGGTGGTTCACAGCAACAAAATATACAGCGAAGAACACACACCTGACCCGATACAAAAAGTCGTAATAAAACCAAACTTTAAAATGGAACGACTTACAGTGGTACCTCGGGTTAAGAACTTAATTCGTTCTGGAGGTCCGTTCTTAACCTGAAGCACCACTTTAGCTAATGGGGCCTCCCGCTGCCGCCGCGCGATTTCCGTTCTCATCCTGAAGCAAAGTTCTTAACCCGAGGTACTATTTCTGGGTTAGCGGAGTCTGTAACCTGAAGCGTCTGTAACCCGAGGTATCACTGTATATCAAATAAAGTAATATTTAATATAACCTGTTAGAATATAATAGTGCACGATAAAATTAACTCTCAAAACATCAGCAAATAATAATGAAACAGAAACTTAGCAAGTACAATAAACAATGATCAATACAAATGACTGCAAGACACAATGCATAAAATACCAGAGTACAGGCAAAACCATGTAAAAGGATCAAATTGAGAAACAAAGGCAACATACAAAATGATTATTTTAAAAAATCTATGAACTCCTATCCTCCCCAGCTGCTTCTGCTGTTCTGATAGCCTAGGTAAAGGTAAAGGGACCCCTGACCGTTAAGTCCAGTCGTGGACGACTCTGGGGTTGTGGCGCTCATCTCAATTTACTGTTGAGGGAGCCGGCGTACAGCTTCCGGGTCATGTGGCCAGCATGACAAAGCCGCTTCTGGCGAACCAGAGCAGCGCACGGAAACGCCATTTACCTTCCCACCGGAGCGGTACCTATTTATCTACTTGCACTTGACGTGCTTTCGAACTGCTAGGTTGGCAGGAGCTGGGACCGAGCAACGGGAGCTCACCCCGTCGCGGGGATTCGAACCCCCGACCTTCTGATCGGCAAGCCCTAGTCTCAGTGGTGGGCAAGCGATGGAGTGAGCGGGTGGAGGGATAAACTCAAAACTGATTTATTGTGTACAGAACACTTTGGGGTTTGGTTAACTCTCAGGCTTACTGCTGGAATCCTTTATGAAAGTCTGGTGTCCTTTTGCCGGAAGGGAAGGTGGTTGCGAAAACTCCGCCTTCTTTGCGTTTTGCAGCTTCTTCCGCTTGCCCCGATGCCTTAAACTCTCTCCTTCTGCCTCTCAGGTGGGTGAATATGTGGTCCAAAGCGAGCAGGACTTGGGCCCCATCCTGTTGGTCCGGCTCCACAAGGAGAAGTACAGCATCTTCCCCCAGACAAACTGGAACTGCAGCTACGTTGAAGTGGCCGCCCCCCAGGGGGAGATATACCGCTTCCCTTGCTACCAGTGGCTTCTGGGGTACCAGACCCTCGAGCTCAGAGAAGGGGCAGGTGAGAGACCTTGTCCGGCTTTCTGGTATTTCCGCAGAGGGGAAAGAACAACGCCTTTCTGGCTTGGCGTATCACATCCAAGATTCCCCCCACCCACCCGATTAGCATTCCTCATGGCCAAAGGCTCTGTGCTGCCACAGCCACCCACTCCACGAAGGAGATATCTATATATATAATTCATTGTAATTATGATTATTCTTGACTTGCTCTTTAGCCAAAAAGGCTCCAGGTGCGGCTCACGAGGTCTGTGGCAAGGTAGTATCTGCCCTGAGGCTGGCAATCTGAAAGTCATGACACAAAAGGAAAAAGCGACGGGGAGGGAAGAGGAAGGGAAGCAAGCTCAGGCTTGTCCTTATTAGAACAAGCTGGGCTGGAAATAGTTCGGGGAAAGTGGTTGGACGGCTGCTGTTTTTGATGATGCTTGGGAATGGGCCATGGGGAGTTGGGCTCCCAGGAGAGGCAACGGCCTCAAAGGCCCAGTATACCTGAAGGGGCGTCTCCACCCTAATCATTCAGCCTGGACACTGAGGTCCAGTGCCGAGGGCCTTCTGGCAGTTCCCTCACTGCGAGAAGTGAGGTTGCAGGGAACCAGGCAGAGGGCTTTTTCGGTGGTGGCGCCCACCCTGTGAAATGCCCTCCCATCAGAGGTCAAGGAAATAAACAACTATCTGACTTTTAGAAGACATCTGAAGGCAGCGCTGTTTAGGGAAGTTTTTAATGTTTGATGATTGATTGTGTTTTTAATATTCTGTTGGGAGCTGCCCAGAGTGGCTGGGGAAACCCAGCCAGATTGGAAGGGTATAAATAAATTATTATTATTATTATTATTATTATTATTATTATTATTATTATGGATTTGCCCTATGCCAGTGATGGCTAACCTTGACACTCCAGATGTTTTGGGACTACAACTCCCATCATCCCTGACCACTGATCCTGTTAGCAATGGATGATGGGAGTTGTAGTCCCAAAACATCTGGAGTGTCAAGGTTAGCCATCACTGCCCTATGCTCTGCACCAAGGGTAGCCAACGAGGTGCCCTGCAGATGTTGCTGGACGACAACTCCCAGCGTCCCTGAGCACTGGCCAATTCTGGCTGGACCAGATGTTGCGGGACTCTTCCCATCAGACCCGGCCAGCATGACCAATGGTCAGAGCTGATGCTCTGCAGCGTTTGGAGGGCCAGAGGTTTCACGTCCCTGCCTTAAGTCTAGGTGTACCAACCTGTGAGGAAAGGTTGCAGCGCTTGGAGCCTTTTAGTTTAGAGGAAAAGTTGAGTAAAAGGTGAAAGGACAGAAGCTTATACAATTTTACATGGTGTAGTAGAAGGGGACGGATAAATGTTTTGTCCCTCTCTTTTATTGATTTTTTAAATAAAAATTATCATAAACATATGCACAAACACCCCGGGATAGCTCGCTTGGTAGAGCATGAGACTCTTAATCTCAGGGCTGTGGGTTCGAGTCCCATGTTGGGCAAAAGGATTCCTGCATTGCAGGGGGTTGGACTAGATGACCCCGGGGATCCCTTCCAATGTTACGATTCTATGAAACTAACACATAACCACACAAGCAATAACAGAACCGCACACAGAGTATGTTCAGTATTTTTTAAAAAGCAAATTATAGAGATGCAGTTACATGCAGGCAAGTTTTTAAGATGAGCCTAAATAGTCAGACCACAACAAGGAGAGAGTCATGGGAGGGGTGCTTATATGACTCCCTGTTTATAGAATTTAAAAATGGAAACGGGTCTGAGCCAAAATTTGGTTTCGTCCCAGTCTATACCCTGTTTCCCCTTTTTTAATACGTAGTCATAAAGTAAGCCATGGCAGGGTTTTTTTACCTTTGTGAGAAGTAAGACGCACCCCAAAAGTAAGCCATGGTGCCGCCATTGTTCCCGTCGCCTCCTCAGCCCCTCCTGCGTACGCAGGGAGCCAGTGAACCAGCGAGAGACACGGGGGGAAACGCGCCTCTTGCGGAGTTCTGCCCCGCCTGCTCAGCGCGCAGGGGGAGGCTGTACCGTACCATACTGACATAATAAAAATAAGACATCCCCCCGAAAATAAGCCACCCTGTGTTTTTTTGAGGAAAAAAAATTATAAGACGGTGTCTTAAAAAGGGGGAAAGACGGTATACATTCAGATAAAGCCGTCTCCCATACATTAGTAAACCATTCCTCCAGCGTGGGATAAAATCACAGATTTTGGAAGGGACCCCAAAAGCCATCTAGTCCAACCCCCTACAATGCAGGAATCTCAACTAAAGCATTTTAACCTCTGCTTAAAAACTTCCACAGGAAGGAGAGCCCACATCCTCCCGAGCAGTGCTATTTTTCCAGAAAAATAGGTTACTGGAACTCGCCCTGAACGCCTCCCTTGTTCTCTTATACTGGCAATATCTCCCACCTGAGAGGTGCCCGAACTTACCCTGTTTCCCCTATTTTAAGACGTAGTCCTAAAATAAGCCATAGCAGGATTTTTTCGCATTTGCGAAATATAAGCCGTACCCCGAAAATAAGCCATAGTGATAGGCGCAGTTCTGGAGGGCGCCAAGG
Source organism: Darevskia nairensis (assembly GCA_034642065.1). Lineage (NCBI taxonomy): Eukaryota > Metazoa > Chordata > Lepidosauria > Squamata > Lacertidae > Darevskia > Darevskia nairensis. The sequence continues at coordinate 126,575 of JAWWNI010000489.1, forward strand.
AAAAGACTGGGCTGGGCGTCCAGTCCCGCCACCAAAACCAGTCAGCCCCAGAAGCAGCGCTCAGGAACTCTGCAAAGCAGGGCGCACAGGAAGGGGCAGCAGGCGCGACAAAGGCACTCCGAAGGTCTCTTCGCTTGCGCGCTCGCCCAACTCCGCTCGGCGCAGAGCGCATGGGGCGGCCACCGTGGCGGAAAGGGAAGGCGGCATGGGCTTTCCCTGCTCGCCGCCATGACAAAATCCCCCAAGCATCGCCCAAGAGGCCCCTTGGAAAACAAGGCTTCTGTCGAATTTTGAGGAGGAGCAGGAGAGAGCGCCCAGCGAAAGTGGGTCTCTCTGGTGCCCGTTTCCTCAAAGCTCAGCTTGGATTCTCCCCCCGCTGCCAGCAAGCAAACAAAGAGCTCCGCGCCCGTCCCGCCCTTCGCAGCCCCAGAACTCGAGCGTGGCCTTGCCAAGGCGTGCTTACGTAATAAAAATAAGACATCCCCTCAAAATAAGCCATAGTGCGTTTTCTTGAGGAAAAAAAATATATAAGACGGTGTCTTAAAATAGGGGAAACACAGTAGTCCTGGCTGGGGAAAAAGCTCTGCTCCCGAGGGAGTTCCGCTCCCCTATCAAACAGCTCTTGCTGTCAGAAAGTTCTTCCCTGACGTCGAGTCGGAATCTCCTTTCTTGAAGCCGTGGGTTCGAGTCCTACCCTCCAGAGCAGGAGAAAACAAGCTTGCTCCATCTCCCACATGCCGGCCCTTGCGATATTTGAATGCTGAGCTAGATGGGCCATTGGCCTGATCCAGCAGCCGGCGCTTCTTAAGCTATTATTCTGCTCCTTGTGGGCACATTGTTCTGCGTGTGCCGCAGTCACAGGGCAGACAGAAATCCAGAGGAGATTTTCCTGCCGTGATCGAGAAAGATCTCTGGTTCTACAAAGACAGGGCTGTGGCCTCAAAGCTGGCCCTGGGTTCAGAGGGATGGAGCCAGAAAGCCCCGTCCTGCGATCTTTCCTCCCCTCAAAAAAATCTTTTTCCATCCCACCCACCTCTAGCCAAAACCGTTTGCATGGATAAGGAGAATGAGCTGCTCTTACAACATCGAAGAGATGAGCTGCGAGCAAAGCAAGAAGCCTACAGGTGAGCAGATTCTGTGGCTAGCTCACCTGAACAGGCCGGGAGTCGGTCGCAGGGACGAGCCAATCTGTCAACATTGGGTTCTCTCAGGGGCGTAGGAAGGGGGGGGGCGCCCCAGGTTCCACCATGGAGGGGGTGACAAATTATCAAGGAACAATTACTGCCCTACTAAAGGTAAAGGTAAAGGGCCCCCTGACCGTGAGGTCCAGCCGTGTCCGATTCTGGGGTTGCGGCGCTCATCTTGCTTTATTGGCCGAGGGAGCCAGCGTACAGCTCATGTGGCCAGCAGGACTAAGCCGCTTCTAGCGAAAGAGTAGCGCACGGAAACGCCGTTTACCTTCCCGCCGGAGCGGTACCTATTGATCTACTCCCTGGCAGGAGCAGGGACCGAGCAATGGGAGCGCCACCTGCGTCCTTATGGTTGGCATAATATGCTTGTGAAATCTCAGGAGCCGAATAAGATTTCAGGGCGCTCTCGGCACCATACATTTAAAGCACTTACTGCAAAGGAAACTGGGAGCTGTCCTTCGGCAAGGGTGCTGGGAATTGTAGCTCAGTGAGGGGCAACTGCAGTTCCCAAGGTTCTTTGGGAGAAGATGTGTGCAGTGAATGTATGTTGTGGCTCTCCCCAGAGTTTCTCGCTTCCCCAGTCTTTAGTTCAGTTCCCCCCATTTCCAAATCGCTTTGAGGGGCTTATTTCTACGTCGCTGTGAAAATTTAGCAATATTTTCCTGCACTCAATTCCCTATACTCATTTTTAAAGCAGTTTTGAGTCACGCACACCTTTCTGCAAGCAATTTTCATCAAATATAATGCACATTTGTATTTTTGCTGGTACGTTAATTATTATGCAGTTTCCCCCCCATTTATGGATTTCCGCAAACATTTATGCTTGTTTGTTGGTGCAGATATAAAGAATATCAACCGGGCTGGCCTCAATGCCTAGATGTTGACTGCGTTGACAATTTGCATCCAAATGACCAGTATTCCTGCAGCCGATACAGTGCCTTCCGGGTGCAAATGGTGGCTTCGTAAGTATCTGTTGGGACCTGGGCGGCAGAGGCGGGAGCTGGAGGAGGGATGAGTTCCCCGGGATCTGAACTTGTGCAAAAATTCTGGTTCAACCCTTTTGCTCATAGCAAATTTCATTGGATTTTAAATGTTCTGACAAGGGAACGACTGTGGATTGGCAAGGATGTACCTGTGTGTGGAATGAGCAGTGGCAGTATTGAATCCTGACAGGTTGAATCCTGACAAGACAGAAGTACTGTTTTGGGGGGACAGGGGGTGGGCGGGTATGGGGGACTCCCTGGTCCTGAACGGGGTAATTGTGCCCCTGAAGGATCAGGTGCCAAGCCTGGGAGTCATTTTGGACTCACAGCTGTCCATGGAGGCGCAGGTTAATTCTGTGTCCAGGGCGGCTGTCTACCAGCTCCATCTGGTACGCAGGATGAGACCCTCCCTGCCCGCAGACTGTCTCACCAGAGTGGTGCATGCTCTGGTTATCTCCCGCTTGGACTACTGCAATGCGCTCTACGTGGGGCTACCTTTGAAGGTGACCCGGAAACTGCAATTAATCCAGAATGCGGCAGCTAGACTGGTGACTGGGAGCGGCCACCGGGACCACATAACACTGGTCCTGAGAGATCTACATTGGCTCCCAGTACGTTTCCAAGCACAATTCAAAGTGTTGGCGCTGACCTTGAAAGCCCTAAACGGCCTCAGTCCTGTATCCCTGAAGGAGCGTCTCCACCCCACATCGTCCAGCCCGGACACTGAGGTGCAGCGCCGAGGGCCTTCTGGTGGTTCCCTCACTGCGAGAAGCAAAGCTACAGGGAACCAGGCAGAGGGCCTTCTCGGTAGTGGCACCCGCCCTGTGGAACGCCCTCCCATCAGAGGTCAAAGCGATAAACAACTACATGACCTTTAGAAAATACCTGAAGGCAGCCCTGTTTAGGGAAGTTTTTTATCTTTGATATTTTAATGTATTTTGATATTTGTTGGAAGCCGCCCAGAGTGGCTGGGGAGATGCGGCCAGATGGGCGGGGTACAAATAATATATTATTATTGTTATTATTATTAGTATAAAATTCCCAGCCTTTTTGCCATTAAGGCTTGTAGAGCAGGCAGGAACTCAACAGGTGAAGTTCCTCCCTACTATGCTGTGGGAAATATCTATGCTGTAGCTGTTTTCATTTCTGCCAGTCATAGATTGAGGGGGGGGGAAGCAAGGGGGGCTTTGGAGACCCAGTTTTCCCCACTCTTCAATTATCTTTATTTTCCTTTCTGAATGCCAGAGAAGTTGAGTTGAAACTGAAGGGTTTGCTGGATTGTAAGAATTCTTGGCGGAAGCTGGATGATGTGCGAAGGGCTTTTTGGTTTTATCGATCCCCTGTTTCAGGTCAGTATCTTCATCCAGAAGGGACGCGGGTGGCGCTGTGGTGTTAACCACAGCGCCTAGGGCTTGCCGATCAGAAAGTCGGCGGTTCGAATCCCCGCGACGGGGTGAGCTCCCGTTGCTCGGTCCCTGCTCCTGCTAACCTAGCAGTTTGAAAGCACGTCAAAGTGCAAGTAGATAAATAGGTACCGCTCCAGCGGAAAGTTAAACGGCGTTTCTGTGCGCTGCTCTGGTTCGCCAGAAGCGGCTTAGTCCTGCTGGCCACATGACCCGGAAAAACTGTCTGTGGACAAATGTCGGCTCCCTCAGCCTAAGCAAGATGAGCGAGAACGGGAAACTACCGTATTTTTCGCTCCATACGACGCACTTTTTTCCTCCTAAAAAGTAAGGAGAAATGTCTGTGCGTCTTATGGAGCGAATGTGTGGTCCCTGGAGCTGAACTGCCCAGGGGCAAAAGCAGATCGTGCTTTTTTTAAAAAAGAGAGAGAGAGAAGGGGGTGTTGAAAGGAAGCCCGCTGAGCAGGGGGGGAGAGATAAGGGAGAGAGATTCCAGCCCTGCCCCCCTTGCAGAGGGAGGCTGTTTCCCCAGCGACATGTGACTGGCTGATTAGATTACCTGTCTGGAAACTGTAGAAATGGCTTCCTGAAGCTGCAGAACTGTGAGTTAAACCCCATAAAACTGGGTTTTTTCCCTTTGCAAAGTAAGCTCAACAACTTTGAGCTGATCCTCAAAAAATGGGGGCTTTTCTCCTTTGCAAAAGAAGCTGCAGAAATTTGAGCTGATCCACAAAATTGGGGTTTTCCCCCTCTAAAAACTAGGTGCGTCCTATGGTCAGGTGTGCCTTATAGAGCGAAAAATACAGTAATTGGCAGCCAGTGCAAATGGGCCAGGATTGACGTTATCTGCTCAAACCATCTTGCCCCGGCGAGCAACCTGACTGCCGAATTCTGCACCAGCTGAAGTTTCCAAACCGCCTTCAGAGGCAGCCCCACGTATAACGGGTTGTAATAATCTAACCCCAAAGAATTCTGGAAGCTGTAGTTTGTTAAAGATGCTGAGAGTTGTCAACAGACCCCTATTCCCCCCTCAGAGGGGTAAAATTCCCAAAGTTCCCTGTGAAAAGGGATTGATAGTTAAACCACTCTGGGAATGGCGTGACTATGACTGTAAAAATCGCATTCAGCTCCTGAGACTTCACAATTCCAGCATGTTTTCCCAGCCCTAAAGACAGCAAGTTCCTCTGGCTGAGATTCCCAGGAGCCTAAATCCTGTGCCTGCTACCACAGTCTAAGCCAGGGGTAGGCAAACTAAGCCCCGGGGGCCGGATGCGGCCCAATCGCCTTCTCATTCTGGTCTGCGGATGGTCCAGGAATCAGCATGTTTTTACATGAGTAGAATGTGCCCTTTTATTTAAAATGCATCTCTGGGTTATTTGTGGGGCCTGCCTGGTGTTTTTACATGAGTAGAATGTGTGCTTTTATTTAAAATGCATCTCTGGGTTATTTGTGGGACATAGGAATTCGTTCATCCCCCCCACCCCCAAAAAAATATAGTCCGGCCCCCCACAAGGTCTGAGGGACAGTGGACCGACCCCCTGCTAAAAAAGTTTGCTGACCCCTGGTTTAAGCTTTTTTCTGTAGCCACACAAAATCCTGCCATACATGCAGACTTATTGGACCCACTTTATGGATGGGAGGAACTGAGGACTGAAGGACTTTTGCGGTTCGTCCCATCTGCCCCCACCTCTGAATAAAGGCCTGCCCCTCCCCTAGCACACCCACCAAAGGAAATCTGCCCTCTCTGGTACCTTACCGAGGACATCTCTGCGTCCCCAGAATACGTCAGCACGCACTGGGACGAAGATGCTTTCTTTGGGTACCAGTACCTCAACGGAGTGAATCCTGTTGTCATCCGGCGCTGCACCGAGATCCCAGACAATTTCCCCGTCACACATGAGATGGTGGCCAAATCCTTGAAGAAGCACACCACCCTGGGGGAGGAGCTGAAGGTAAGAAGACAGGGCGCCCCCCCCCACCTCCCGAACGCAGCCTCACAAAGTGTCTCCATCCTGATCAGGGATGCCCTTCGCTCTATCCTCTCGCTTGGTTCATTTTTTCGTGAATTGTTGAGCCCACCCTGCTTTTGCTGCTCATTCTCGTTCGCAATTTTAATGCTCTTTTGTAAGATTCCATAATTGTCATTTAAAACTTTGGGTGTTTGCATTGTCTCCAATAATATCACCTAGTTTTACTACAGACTTGCGATGTACGAGTCATTGGAAAGGAGATACAATTTATATTTATTAGACAGGCAGCTAGATAGATCCCACTTTTCTTTTCAAAATATTTTTTATTAATTTTCCATTTAAACATATATAATCACACTAGTTGAATTAAGCCCATTAATAATGGGCGCTAGCGGCGGCGACGGGGACCCGAGGCGCTTCCTTCTCCCCGCCTCAGGCGGCCAAGCCACCACCATGGCGGAGCCGCCTGTTGCCGCTGCCCCGCCGGCAGCCCCGGCGACGGCCGCCCTCCCCGCCGCCGCCACAGGCGGCTGAGGCGGGGAGAAAGAAGGGAGGGGGAGAAGCAGCAGCGCGCGGGGAGCGGCCGCCATTGCGGCTGAAGCGGAGAGGTTCGGAGGCTCGCGAAGCGCGAGCGCTTCGCTCGCGCTGTGCTCCAACCTCAGGCTCCTCCTCCTCTCTGCGCTCCAATCCGTGTGTCAGTGGAGCGCATGCGCAGTTGCGATTTCCACTGACACACGGACGGCGGACACAGGGACACAGGGAGATTATTATAGAGGATCATTATTTCCACTTTACCTCTTTAGAGCCTATCGACTTCCTCCCCTCCCACCTCTTGGCTTTCAAAGTCAACCTTTATATCACAGCATTTTATACGTTTTCCATTTCTAATAAGACTCATCACAAAATACATTCAAATTTAAATAAACTTATAAAGGTAAAAAAAAAAAATCTCATTACAAATCTTCAGATAACCCTACATGTGTTGTTAATGGCTTACAATGTTCTTCCAAATATCATATAAATTTACCCCAGTCCTTTTGGAATATTTGATTGTGCTGGTTTCGGATTTTCCTAGTCAGCTTCGCCAATTCTGCATATTCCATCGTCTTCATCTGCCACTCTTCTATCGCTGGTATTTCTTGTTGCTTCCATTTTTGGGCTAAAAGAGTCCTTGCCGCTGTTGTTGCATACATGAACAGTTTTTTATTTTTTCTTGGTATCTCTTCCCCTACTATACCCAGTAAAAAGGCTTCTGGTTTTTTAACAGAAGTTAAAAGTTGGAGGATGGGTGGTGGCTAACAGATTGAGGTTGAATCCTGACAAGACAGAAGTACTGTTTTTGGGGGACAGGAGGCAGGCAGGTGTGGAGGACTCCCTGGTCCTGAATGGGGTAACTGTGCCCCTGAAGGACCAGGTGCGCAGCCTGGGAGTCATTTTGGACTCACAGCTGTCCATGGAGGCGCAGATCAGTTCTGTGTACAGGGCAGCTGTCTACCAGCTCCATCTGGTACGCAGGATGAGACCCTCCCTGCCCGCAGACTGTCTTACCAGAGTGGTGCACGCTCTAGTTATCTCCTGCTTGGACTACTGCAATGCGATCTATGTCGGGCTACCTTTGAAGGTGACCCAGAAACTACAACTAATCCAGAATGCGGCAGCTAGACTGGTGACTGGGAGTGGCTGCCGAGACCACATAACACCGGTCTTGAAAGACCTACACTGGCTCCCAGGACGTTTCCGAGCACAATTCAAAGTGTTGGTGCTGACCTTGAAAGCCCTAAACGACCTCAAAGGCCCAGTATTCCTGAAGGAGTGTCTCCACCCCCACCATTCAGCCCGGACACTGAGATCCAGCTCCGAGGGCCTTCTTGCGGTTCCCTCACTGCGAGAAGCGAGGTTACAGGGAACCAGGCAGAGGGCCTTCTCGGTAGTGGCACCCGCCCTGTGGAAAGCCCTCCCACCAGATGTCAAAGAGAAAAACAACTACCAGACCTTTAGAAGACATCTGAAGGCAGCCCTGTTTAGGGAGGCTTTTAATGTTTAATAGATTATTGCATTTTAATGTTCTGTTGGAAGCCACCCAGAGTGGCTGGGGAAACCCAGCCAGATGGGCGGGGTATAAATAATAAATTATTATTATTATTATTATTATTATTATTATTATTATTAGGGTGTTTTGAACATTTTCTTTAACTCATTATATATCATTTCCCAGAAAGCCTTTGCTAGATAGATGCCACTTTTCATTTTGGAGGTGTATTATTGTCCTACCTCACCCCTCCATCCTATTAATGGCCGGCTCCTCTTGCGTTGACTTACAGAAGGGCACCATCTTCCTCATCGACTGCCAGATTCTCGAAGGCGTCCCGGCCGCCAAGCTGAACGGTTCCCTCCAGCATATCTCTGCTCCTCTCTGCCTCCTGCACTCGACTGCCCTGGGGGAGATGATCCCCATTGCCATCCAGGTAACGCCCGTCTCCCTCTGGGGCAGCAAATTCCACCAAGCCCCCCACCCCACCCCCCGGAGCTGGAGGGATTAATTCTCTTCCTTGCCCTCTTTCAGGGATGGCAGAGGGATGCATGCTGAAATAAATGCCGCGACCAGCTACATCTGGAAGCAGCTTTGCTTGCCCCCGCACCCCCTTGAACCACAACACCCAGGCTCTTCTGTTATTTCAGTTCCCACAAAACACCACAGAGCAACTGACAATAAAAACATAGATTGTTTTTTTTTTTTTTTTTTTTAAAAAGGATGATTCTACTCATGTAAAAACACACTGGTTCCTGGACCGTCCGCGGTCCGGATTGAGAAGGCGATTGGGCTGCATCCGGCCCCCGGGCCTTAGTTTGCCTACCCATGGTTTAGAGGGCCAGATTTGATGAAGTGAAGGGCCGTTGACCTTTTTTAGGATTGAAGTTGTTGACCTTTTTTATGATTTTAGGTTTTTTGAGGGTTTTGGGGGATTTTACCCCTGGAAATAAACTGCCTCAGGGGCCGGATTAAACCGATTAGGCCTCCGAAACAGACTTTGGACATACCTGGTTTAGAGGATAAAGATTCCTGGCTTTGTGCCATTGCCTCATGGACGGGGGCCTGCTGGGTGAATAGTTTTGTACAACTCAGAAGTGCAAACATATTCCTCTGACCGCAAAACAATATGGGTTAACTCTGTGTTGACCTGCGACACCATTTTCGCTTCCCTCCCAAGGGACTAGTAACTTGCTCTCGAAAAACAACCGCTGCAAACGACGGCCTCAACTATGCTTTCCTGTTTCCAGCTCACCCAGCAACCCGGACCGGAGAGCCCCGTCTTCTTGCCCACTGATTCGGAGTGGGACTGGGCGCTGGCAAAGCTCTGGGTGCGCAACAGCACTTTCCACATCCACGAGGTGCTCACCCACCTCCTGCACACGCACCTGGTGGTGGAAGTCTTCCTGCTGGCCACCCTGCGGCAGCTGCCCATGTGCCACCCGGTGCACAAGGTGGGTGTGGGTTGCAGGGAGGGCCGGCCCTGCCATTGGGCAGCGTGAGGTGGCTGCCTCAGGCGGCACATTCTGGGAGGCGGTGGTGACCCTCAGCTCTTCCTCCTGAGCTCCCCGACCCTCTTCTTGGAGAAGAGAGCTGTGTATCACACCCCTAGGAAAAGGGACCCCTGACCATTAGGTCCAGTCGGGGACGACTCTGGGGTTGCGGCGCTCATCTTGCTTCACTGGCCGAGGGAGCCAGCGTTTGTCCGCAGACAGTTTTTCCGGGTCATGTGGCCAGCATGACAAAGCCGCTTCTGGCGAACCAGAGCAGCGCACGGAAACGCCGTTTACCTTCCCGCCGGAGCGGTACCTATTTATCTACTTGCACTTTGACGTGCTTTCGAACTGCTAGGTTGGCAGGAGCAGGGACCAAGCAACGGGAGCTCACCCCGTCGCGGGGATTCGAACCGCCGACCTTCCGATCGGCAAGCCCTGGGCTCAGTTGTTTAGACCACAGCACCACCCGTGTCCTCCTAGTCCCGCCTAGTCACACCCCTAGTCCTCCTCATTTGTGGCAACCCTGTTGACATCCCTCAGGGGCGTTTCAGTGCCCCTTTGCAAGCACTGAAGCTGGGTTATTTGCTACGTTATCTGGAATGGGTACGTGTGTTTGTGACATTTTGTCCTTTGAAATCTATGCCTCTCTAATTTTTTCCCCACGGCAGTTGTCCAGTGACGTGCAGCAAAAATGCACATAACAGGGCAAAGTGTGCATATGAATGCGTATAATAGTGAAAAGAAGATACAAAACTGGATTAAGGTTATTATTATTAGGGAATTGGCTTTGCAACAAATGTGTCTATCAGGTCCATCGGCATGCGAAGACGCATATGTTGGGAGAAATTCACTCTAAACCTCGTTCATGGGATGTTTTTAAACAATGGGGGGGTAGCCATCTGCCAGGGATTTCTAAACTGCATTGTAGGGGGTTGGACTTGATGACCCTTGGGTGTCCCTTCCAACTCTGCAATTCTATGAAAATATTTGTGGAGGGAGGACATATCCAGAGTTGGCCTGAGCAAGGTTTGGGGAAGGGGATTATCTCACATCTCCCTTGGACTCCCCCACCCCCAGTGACCTCCTTTCTCTGACCTTCATGTTTTTCTCTCTCTCACCCGCAGCTGTTAATCCCACACTTCAGATATACGCTCCATATCAACGTCCTGGGCAGGGGGAACCTCTTTGCTCCAGGCGGCCTCATAGACCTGGTAAGTGCGGACAGGGGTGTAGCAAGGGGGGCAAGGGGGCGGGCCGCCCCGGGTTCCACCCCAGAGGGGGGTGACACTTTTTTAAAAAAAAATTTTTTTTAATTTTTTTTAAAAAAAATTAACTTCTTTGAAAAAAAGAGATAATAGACACACACAGACAACCCCCCAAACCTCACAAAGTGGCACCATTAGAGGGGGGTGACACTTTTTATTTTATTTTTAATTTGTATTATTATTATTTTTTAATTTATTTTAACTTTATTGAAAAAAGAGATAATAGACACACACACACAAAACCCCCACACCTCACAAAGTGGCACCATCAGAGGGGGGTGACACTTTTATTATTATTATTATTATTATTATTATTTTCATTATTATTATTATTATTATTATTTTAACTTTATTGGAAAAAATAGATAATAGACACACACACACAAAACCCCCACACCTCACAAAGTGGCACCATCAGTGGGGGGTGAATTTTTTAAAAATTAAAGTGGGGGGGGGGACAAAAAAAATTCCGCCCCGGGTACCACCTGGGCTTGCTACGCCTCTGAGCGCGGATCTTTTGCTTAACCCTTAGTAGTCTGATCCTGCGGACAGTTGCCCACAATGAAGACTTTGCCCCACGTATGGGAAATAAACTGTTAATAAAAAAATTATTATTATTATTTATACCCCACCCATCTGGCTGGGAACAGAATATTAAAAACACGATAAAACATCAAAGCGCAAGGGCGCCCAAAACGGCTGCCGTGATCTCTCATGGAAAAAAGCAAGATGTCCCGTTTTTTCTGGGGCGCTTGGCTTTGCATTTGCTCCACCGTGTAAACAAGTGTCTCAAAATGGGCCTTTTCTCTCTCCCAGGCCATGGCCACGGGCTTCCACGGTCTGTCACACCTGCTGGCTAAAGGTCTTTCGGCGCTGACATATTCCGCCCTCTGCCTCCCCGACGACCTCCGGGAGAGGGGGCTGGAGTCGCTCCCCGGCTACTACTACAAGGAGGACGGCATGAAGCTCTGGGAAGCCATCGAGAGGTGCGATCCGGGCTCCGGGAGGGCGGAGAGGGACAAAGCAGGAAGCGAGGGCCAAGGTTTCCTGCTGGGGACACTGGGAGGGAAGCAAAGGCAGACCTACAGACCATCTTTTACCGTATTTTTCGCTCTATAAGGCGCACCTGACCATAGGACGCACCTAGTTTTTAGAGGGGAAAAGCCCCAATTTTTTGAGGATCAGCTCAAATTTCTGCAGCTTCTTTTGCAAAGGAGAAAAGCCCCATTTTTTGAGGATCAGCTCAAAGTTGTTGATCTTACTTTGCAAAGGGGGAAAACCCTTTTTTATGGGGTTTAACTCAGAGTTCTGCAGCTTCAGGAAGCCATTTCTACAGTTTCCAGACAGATAATCTGGAATCTCTCTCCCTTATCTCTCTCCCCGATCGTTTGTTGAGCAGTTGCTCAGCGGGCTTCCTTTCAACACCCCCTTTCTCTCTCTCTTTTTTAAAAAAGCACATCTGCTTTTGCAACAAGATTTAAGACTATTGCTAAGTAGGTTGTGTCGTTTGCAAGCAAAATCTCACTGGGGGAGAAGCCATCATTACGGACACGCTTAGGTCAAGAGAGTCTCTCTGGCGCCTTCGTTGGTAAGATTTCTTCTGACGCTTTCTTCCCCAAACAGTTTTTGATTTGAGTTTCTACTGAAATGAGGCTGCTCTTTAATGTTGTATTTTAATCTTGTTTTTAAGTTGTATTTTAGTCAACTGTTTTTATACTTGGTGTTAGCCGCCCTGAGCCTGGTCTTGGCTGGGGAGGGCGGGGTATAAATAAAATTTATTATTATTATTATTATTAAGATGGTTCAACCATCAGACATATCAGTCTGTGAGAATAGATGAGGCCAATGGAGGTCCATCTACTGCAGCATTCTCTTTTTGCAGTGACTACCGATAATAATAATAATAATAATAATAATAATAATAATAATAATAATTGTATTACTTACACCTTGCCCATCTGGCTGGGCCTCCCCATCCACTCTGGACGGCTCCCAACAGAATATTAAAAACACGATAAAACATCAAACATTGAAAACTTCCCTAAACAGGGCTACCTCCAGATGCCTTCTAAAAGTCAGATAGTTGTTTATTTCCTTGACATCTGCTGGGAGGGCGTTCCACAGGGCGGGCGCCACTACCGAGAAGGCCCTATGCCTGGTTCCCTGTAACTTTGCTTCTCACAGGGAGGGAACCGCCAGAAGGCCCTCGGAGCTGGACCTCAGTGTCCAGGTTGAACGATGGGGTTGGAGACGCTCCTTCAGGGATACTGGGCCTTTGAGGCCGTTTAGGACTTTAAAGTTCAGCACCAGGACTTGGAATTGTGTTCGGAAACGTACTGGGAGCCAATGTAGGTCTTTTGGGACCGGTGTAATATGGTCTCGGTGGCCACTCCCAGTCACCAGTCTGGCTGCCGCATTCTAGTCTAGCATTTCCACAGTCATGCTTTGCCAGCTGGGGGCTGATGGGAGCATAGCTGTCAACTTTCGGAGTTGAAAATAAGGGATGCCGCGAGGGCAGTGCAATGGCACCAAGTAGCCTTGCCACCCTGCGCTCCAGAGGCTGCGCACAAACGGGTGAGCGAAAGAGCGAGCGCCTAGACGGCAGGCAGGCTGTCTGTCTGGTTGGGCGTGAGGGTCTGGCTGCACAAGGCATGCAAGCTCCGCCCCCAGTTGGTCTCAGACTCCTTATTGGCAGCCGAGCAACGCAGCTGAGGAGCCTCCCTGGCCGGCAGGGAGGGAGAGGAGCTGCTTCCTTTGAAATTTGGGAAATTTAAGGGATATCAACAATCCGGGATAGCAGCGGGAAACGGCATTGGAATAAGGGAGTTTCCCGCCAAAAAAGGGAGGGTTGACAGCTATGGATGGGAGTTGTAATCCCACACCTCCGGAGGCCAACAGATTGGGCAGGGAGAGAAGCCATTTTCTCCTCCTGCGCCCTCTCCAGCCACTGCCACCGACTCTTTCCCTTCTCCTCTCATTGCTGCAGCTTTGTGAACAGCATTGTCCATCTCTACTACAAAAGTGACGGTTCTGTCAAGGGGGACCCTGAGCTCCAGGCCTGGGTGGCCGAGATTTTCGGCAAGTGCTTTTCCCAGCGAGAGTCCTCTGGTAAGGTCTGCTTCCCATGCCCTCTTCATCGCAAGCTACAAAAATGGCCGTCGGACCCTGAATCGCCTCACGCTGCGACCACCTCCGGGGGGTCAGTTGAGTGGGGTGGTGTCTTGACCCCCATTTTGCTCTCCTTCCAGGCTTCCCTGAGCATCTAGAAACCATGCCCCAGCTCACCAAATACCTCACCATGGTAATATTCACCTGCTCCATCCGCCATGCCAGCGTCAACAACGGCCAGGTTGGGGTCTTCATCTTTCTCCTGTTCTTTAACTCTGTGAAATGCAAATGATTGCATAGAGAGGGAAAGGAGAGGGAGAATTGCATGTATGTGTGTGTTTCAGAACAGCATTCCTTATCCTCATGGAAGGGGACACGGGTGGTGCTGTGGTCTAAACCACTGAGCCTCTTGGGCTTGCCGATCAGAAGGTCGGCGGTTCAAATCCCCACAACGGGGCGAGCTCCCATTGCTCTGTCCCAGCTCCTGCCAACCTAGCAATTCGAAAGCATACCAGCGCAAGTAGATAAATAGGTACCGCTGTGGCGGGAAGGTAAATGGCGTTTCCGTGCGCTCTGGCACTCATCACAGTGTCCCGTTGCACCAGAAGCAGTTTAGTCATGCTGGCCACATGACCCGGAAAGCTGTCTGCGGACAAACGCCAGCTCCCTCGGCCTGAAAGCGAGATGAGCGCCGCAACCCCATAGTCGCCGTTGACTGGACTTAACCATCCAGGGGTCCTTTACATTTACATCCTGCTCTCCAGATGTCATGGGACTCCAGTGTCCACCAGCCACAACCACCACAGCCAATGGCCAAGTGAAGCAGGAGTGGTCTCCAACAACATCTGGAGGGCACCAGGTTGGAGAGGAGTGGTGTAGACAATTCTGAGCCAGGTGGGCCAAGGGATGGCATCCGTAAGAGGCAGCTTCCAGTGCTGGTTCCCCAGCCTCACCCAATGGAGAATCTCCTTCCTCTGAGATTCAATCCCAGAGAACATCTTCTGTGGATATCTCAGGTGACCCACCTCCCCAGGCAGAGGTGGAGGAAGGATCTCAGGTGCCTTTCAACCGCCCAGGGCCCTCTAACCTCCAGCTCTTCTTCTCCAGTTTGACTTTGGCGCCTGGATGCCCAACTACCCCTCCTCCATGAGGAAGCCACCCCCCAAAATCAAGGGCGGGGCGACTTTCGAGAGCGTCATGGAGACTTTGCCGGACGTCAGCACGACCTGTAACACTTTGCTGCTCCTTTGGCTGCTTAGCAAGGAACCGGAGGATAGGGTAAGAGGGAGACGGGAGGGACATTGGTGGGGGGTGTTTATTGGGTTGTTATTTTGATTATATAGGTTGTGGTTTTATTGGTACGCGGGCGGCGCTGTGGTCTAAACCACAGAGCCTAGGCTGATCGGAAGGTCGACGGTTCAAATCCCCGTGACGGTGTGAGCTCCCGTTGCTCGGTCCCTGCTCCTGCCCACCTAGCAGTTCGAAAGCACGTCAAAGTGCAAGTAGATAAATAGGTACCACTCTGGCGGGAAGGTAAACGGCGTTTCCGTGTGTTGCTCTGGTTCACCAGAAGCGGCTTAGTCATGCTGGCCGCATGACCCGGAAGCTGTACGCCGGCTCCCTCAGCCAATAAAGTGAGATGAGCGCCGCAACCCCAGAGTCGTCCGCGACTGGACCTAATGGTCAGGGGTCCCTTTACCTTTACCTTTATGTTGTGGTTTTATATTTTGATTTTGTTCTGTGAACTGCCGTGAGACCTCCAGCTATAGGACGGTATATAAATTGAATAAATCATCATCATCATGGAATCGTAGAGTTGGAAGGGGCTCCAAGGGTCAACTAGTCCAACCCCCGCAATGTGGGGATCTCAACTAAAGCTTCCATGACACAGCACAGCCAGAGCAAGAAAAGGTGTATGCTGTATTCTGCTGCAGAGCAACCAAAGGGCCAACCTGAACGAGACAGTGTCGAGTAGTGGTTAGCGTTGGACTCAGCGATGAAGCTCCGTTGGTGAAGTTGGCTGGTCATTCATTATCTGTCGGCCTGGCCTACCTTGCAGAGTTGTTGTTAGGGTAAAGGGTGTTGAGGAGAAACCATGAATGCAGCTGCCATGATCCCCTCAGAGGAAAAAGGGGGGGTGAAGGGTGGGATTCAATTAAGTTTTACTCCTTGAAATAAATGTGCAGTTATTCGGTTCAGCGAATCTGCTCTGAGGAAAACTTAGTTCAATCCCACCCTAAATGTAATCATATTAGGAATGTTGCGAGTATTAGATTCAGTTCACATTTATAGGCAAAACTACCTAATTCACACTTTTTTTGGGGGGGGGGGACACAAATTGAAATGCAGCCATCCGTTGGAAGTTGTATTTCCCTGAATTTTGCAAAGCGATTCTCTAGCCAAGCAAGATGTTACAAAAATACAACACAATCGTGTGAAAAATGGTATATCAGGCAAAATTTAATACAAAGAGGTTACATTAGGAGAAATCCGCACCAAAATGCTGATTAATTTTCACGAGGATTTGTTTTTTGATACTTTTGCAAATTCATGGAAATGTGAAAAACTAAATTTTAGAATGGCAAAATGAGAAACTGAGAAAAACCAAAGCTGACAGATTCATTCATCACTAAATAATATAATCTGAAATTCATTTTATTTATTTAAAAAAATCTTATATGCGGTTTACTAGAACAAAACACCTCTAAGCACCCTTATTTTCAAATCTGAAAGTTTGAAAAAATCCCTTATTTTCAAATCTGAAAGTTTGAGAAAAAAATCCCTTATTTTCAAATCTGAAAGTTGACAGCTATGCACTGCGGATGAGTTTCTGTGGGATGTAATCCACTGGGAGCAGTCAAATACAACATCCCTTGTTTTCCTAGAGTGGACATGCAAGGGAATGTTTGGTCCAGCCAGTCGAAACTGCCTGTTCCTCCTGGCCTGGAGCATCCTTCCTGGCATGTGACTTGTGGGTGGGCGTAACCTTTCCAGACCTGGTAAAAGAACAAGGCATGCTGCCAATCTCCCTCTTTCCCACCTTCTTTTCATCCTGAGAACTTCCTGGAATGAACTCCTGACTGCCAGCCAAGCAGTCCCACAGGTCATCTCCCTTATGGGGTAAACCTGTTAGTATAAGTTTGTAACTTTAAGCCTTAAGCCTGCCTTCAGAGTGCTCTGTGCCAGTGTGGTGTAGACTCGTAATCTGGTGAACTGGGTTCGTGTCTCCGCTCCTCCACATGCAGATGCTGGGTGACCTTGGGCTAGTCCCACTTCTCTGAAGTCTCTCAGCCCCACTCACCTCACAGAGTGTTTGTTGTGGGGCAGGAAGGGAAAGGAGAATGTGAGCCGCTTTGAGACTCCTTCGGGTAGTGATAAAGCAGGATATCAAATCCAAACTCCTTCCTCCTTCCTTCCTTCTCTGCCTGATCGTGAGTAAATTTTCTTCTTATTGCTTATGAATGTGACTGTGGTGTCTTTAGTCTTTTAGGAGGGATTCAAGGGGTCTTACCAGACAAATCTTAGAACGCATTTCAATCTGGACAAGCCAGATTGAATTGCGTATTTTCCTAAGAAACTCACACGATGTTGCAACTAGCTTTCTCCTGTGTAAAGGGGAATGCACTCTGCTAAGTAAAGGAACTTGCTAACGCAAGTTAGGAAGGATGTTAATAAACAATATATCCTCTCCTGCCACCCTGGACATTCCCACCAAGCGGGCAGTGGCGCCAAAAGGTTGGGAAACACCTTTTCTAGAACCTCACCCTCGTTTCTCGTCTCCCTCCAGAGACCGCTGGGGTGCTACCCCGATGAACATTTCACAGAAGAGGGGCCGAAGGAGGTCATTGCAGCTTTCCAGAACCGCCTGGCCCAGATCTCCATGGAAATTGAGGAGCGGAACCGGAGGCTGCCTCTGCCGTACCACTACCTCAACCCCCCGGAAGTAGAAAACAGCACGTCCATCTAAGCACAGCTGTCTCCCAGCCTGCTCTGCAAAAAGGCATCTTGAAGACTTGTTGTTGTTTAGTCGTTTAGTCATAACCGACTCTTCTTGACCCCATGGACCAGAGCATGCCAGGCACTCCTGTCTTCCACTGCCTCCCGCAGTTTGGTCAGACTCATGTTGGTAGCTTCGAGAACACTGTCCCACCATCTCGTCCTCTGTCATCCCCTTCTCCTTGTGCCCTCCATCTTTCCCAACATCAGGGTCTTTTCCAGGGAGTCTTCTCTTCTCAGGAGGTGGCCAAAGTATTGGAGCCTCAGCTTCAGGATCTGTCCTTCCAGGGAGCACTCAGGGCTGATTTCCTTAAGAATGGATAGGTTTGATCTTCTTGCAGTCCATGGGACTCTCAAGAGTCTCCTCCAGCACTATAATTCAAAAGCATCAATTCTTTGGCGATCAGCCTTCTTTATGGTCCAGCTCTCACTTCCATACATCACTACTGGGAAATCTTGAAGACTACGGCTCCTAAAAGCCAGAAACCCAGGGATAGCAGCACAGGTGCCCTATGGACTTGCCACTCCCCATAGCGTTGAAATGTTGAACCTCCAAATGGGGGCTTTGAGGCCTGACGCTTGCAAGGGTGACCAGATCTGGCAGGAGAGTGGAGTTGTCCATCTTTTCCAGCTCTATTTTGTACGGCATTCGCAACAAACACCGGTTGGTGCTACTGGTTGCTCCTGAAACTCCTTGCCTGCTCCTCCAACCCCCCCCCCCCCCAAAATTGGAGAAACTGCAGAACATCGCATGCCGATGGTCCATTCGAAATGCGCCTTGGCTTCCTTTCTTCCGGACCCCCAGGAAATCTCAGGCCTCCAAGGCAAGATTCGGGACAGGTAGAAGAAATTGCATCTTAACCTAGTCGAACTGTGAAAGTCATTCCCACGGGAGACAGCGAAGGCTGTCAACTTGGGCAGCTTTGAAAAAGGAGCCCGCAGGTTGGTGGAGGATAAGGCTATAACTGTTTACGAAGCCTCAATGGCTAGGCTCTCCCTCCACTGTCAGAGGAGGCAATGTGTCTCTGAAAACTAGTCGCTGGGGCTCATCCGTGGGGAGACCATTGCTGCTGATCTCAGGTGCCGCTTGTGGACTTGGCCCCTTTCCCTCTGCATTTCTAGGGAGCGACTATTAAACGTGTCCCTTTTGACCTTGCCTAACCATTACAGAATCATAGAACTGTAGAATTGGAAGGGACCCCCCAAAGGTCATCCAGTCCAACCCCCTGCAATGCATGAGTCTCAACTAAAGCACCCATGACAGATGGCCATCCATTCATATATCTTGTGCCCCAAATATTTGGTTTTGGTGAGTTGTGGAAGTACTGTAACTACGTGGGCTGCACTTTGAATTACTTTTTTGAGGGAGATGTATCCAAATGCTCCCATTTTCCTAGCAATCGGGGTGTCCTGGTTACCCATGTTCCAAATGTTGTGGCTTTAGCTCAGGCTTCGCTCAATGGGGTGGTCACCAGATGTTTCGGACTACAATTCCCATCAGCCCTGGCAACATATGATCATGTCATGGGTGCTTGACTTGAGATTCCTGCATAGTAGGAGGTTAGACTAGATGACCGTTGGGGGTATCTTCCAACTCTACAATTCTATGATTCTATGGCCCTCTATTGCCTGGGGCCGATGGGAGTTATGTTCTAAAACATTTGGACGCCACCCTTTGCTTGCAGTAGGGAGTAGGAATATTGCGACCAAGGAACAAAGCCGCAAGCAGGAGAGTCAGAGCAATGTTGGGCGTCTGCTTGAATCCAAGGTGGTGGCTATGGAGCAAACTAGAGTCTCTTAGGCTCAGGTTGTATATATAGTATGTGTAAATAAACCCTATATCATAAAACACCACAGTCTTTGCTGTGCCTCATTCCCAAAAGGGAACACAAACCCTGGCGAGTGTCTGGAACCCCTAAAACCTCACACCACTCAGAGATTGGGGTGGCGTGCAACACTGGTGTCAGAAGTGGGATCTCTGTTTCCTGGAGGAGGGCCTGTGAGCGAGGCGTGACTGAGCTGAAACGGAGGGAGGAATAGCAGTAACCCCTGAGCGGCTCGAAGAAATGGAGCAGCAGGAGAACCAGCAGTTCAGTGAAATAAAGCAGCTGCAAGCAGAGTGCACGAGGAGCCTCATTAGAGGGAAAAAGCGTGACTCCGTGCGAGGTGAGGGCCCTGCTAGAAGATGGTGCCAACTGTATGTCCTAGGATACTAGGGCTGATGGGAGTTGTAGTCCAAAATATCTGACAGCTGTTTAGCAAGCAATCGGGGAGAGAGATAAGGCTCCCTTTCCAGCTCCGCCCCCTTGCCCAGGCCTCCGTTGTTGAATGCAGAGGGAGGCTGTTTGTTTCCCCAGCGACATGTGACTGGCTGATTAGATTATCTGTCTGGAAACTGTAGAAATGGCTCCCTTTCCTGTAGGACTAAAAGCTGCAAACTGTGAGTTGAACCACATAAAAACGGGGCTTTTCCTCTTTGAAAAAGAAGCTGCACCACTTTGAGCTGATCCTCAAAAAAACAGGGCTTTTCCCTTTGCAAAAAAAGCTGCACAACTTTGAGCTGATCCTAAAAAAAACCCAGGGCTTTTCCCTTTGCAAAAGAAGCTGCACCACTTTGAGCTGATCCCCCCCCCAAAAACGGGGCTTTCCCCCTTTCCTCCTCTAAAAACTAGGTGCGTCTTATGTTCAGGTGTGTCTTATGGAGCGAAAAATACGGCATGCGAATGTAATATGGTAACAAATATCGGAAGAGCAGCGTGAAATGGATTCACCCCCCGCAGAGCTTAAATAGCGACGCTGTTCTCTATCTCAGGCGGGTACAAGTACTCATAGCCAGAAGGGATCAGTTTGGAGACAGACTCATTCCTTTCCTCGATTTCCTGGGAGATCCTGTGCAGGTCGTTCTGGAAGGCCTCAATGAGACCCTTTGGGGCATCCTCCGTGAAATGCTCCTCGGGGTATTTCCCCAAGCGTATCTGTCAAAGAGAGGGAAATGTATCTCACAAAAGGCTGGCTAAGCAAGAATAGCAGGCCCCCAAGAGGCAGTATAGCATGGGGAGGCAAACTAAGGCCCAGGGGCCGGATCAAGCCCAATCGCCTTCTAAATCCAGCCCACGGACAGTCTGGGAATCATTGTTTTTACATGAGTAGAATGTGCCCCTTTATTTAAAACTAGCTGACCCGGCCACGCCTTGCTGTGGCTGATTTTATGCTTATTACCATCAGTAGCAGCCGCTACTTTTAGGTATGTCAGGTGTGGTTTTTTTTGAATTTTTATTATGCCAGATTATTTTGAGATGGTAATGGAACGCTGTGTCCTATTTTGATGCGATTTGGTCCAGCGGTTACGCAGCAAGGGTGTTTCGGACAAACGCGCAATGGGAACATTTTTTTATATATAGATGCATCTCAGGGTTATTTGTGGGGCATAGAAATTTGTTCATTCTCCACGCCCAAAAAAAATATAGTCCAGCCCCCCACAAGGTCTGAGGGACAGTGGACCGGCCCCCTGCTGAAAATGTTTGCTGGCCCCTGCAGTTTAGGTATCTGCCCAGAGTTCCAGGGTGGGGTTGCCAGGTCAGGATCACCCCAGACCCTGAGATTTGAAGGCCCCCTGGTGATGTCACAGGGCACTCCCTGGAGATGGAGGTTAATTGGGAGAGGGGAGAAGAAGAGAGCAGAAACGCCCCCACCCCCACCCCCAATTCTATAACTTGCAACCAGTTCCTGCCAGGCTGTAGCTTGCAAACTGCATGCACAGTCTTCTTAATATTTTCACTATTATTATTAAAGGCACTCTTCATCCTTTAATCATGGGACGCAGGTGACGCTGTGGGTTAAACCCCAGAGTCTAGGGCTTGCCGATCAGAAGGTCGGCGGTTCAAATCCCCGCGACGGGGCGAGCTCCCGTTGCTCGGTCCCTGCTCCTGCCAACCTAGCAGTTCGAAAGCACGTCAAAGTGCAAGTAGATAAACAGGTACTGCTCTGGCGGGAAGGTAAACGGCGTTTCCGTGCGCTGCTCTGGTTCGCCAGAAGCGGCTTAGTCCTGCTGGCCACATGACCCGGAAGCTGTACGCTGGCTCCCTCGGCCTATAGAGCGAGATAAGCGCCGCAGCCCCAGAGTCAGCCACGACTGGACCTAATGGTCAGGGGTCCCTTTACCTTTACCTCATCCTTTAATCACAGAACTGTAGGGTTGGAAGGGACCCCGAGGGTCATCTATCCCATCCATTGGCAATGCAGGAATCTCAGCTCAAGCATGCATGGCAGACGGCCACCCACTCACCATATCTGGAGATTTGGAACTAAGCAACCACAGCGTGCTCAGGATAGTGCAGGTGGTGTTGATCGCTGGGATGGTGTCTAAGTAGTCTTCCAAATTTGCCGCCCCCTTGGTCTGAGGCGGCGGCTTCCTCATGGACGGGGGGAAGTTGGGCATCCACGCCCCCAGATCAAACTACGAATAAAAGCAACCGCCATCCGAGGATTAAGAACGCACCCTTTATATTATACTAGTAGATATGATGCCCGTTAAAATAACGGGCGCTAGAAGGTTAGTCTGCCCTGCGCTGCCATAGCCTCGGCCCCGGCCGCCTTTGCCCTCGGAGCGTCTCGGAGCAGCAGCCACCGCCACCGCAGCAGCCGCGCCGGCCACCCCCGGCCGGCCGCCCAACCGCCCCTTCCCGCGCATCGCCTCACGGCCGCCGCTCCTCTGTCCCGTCAGCCATGTTGGCAGCCGCTCAGCTCATCCTCCCCAGCTCCGTGCGAGGCGGCGGCACTGACCCAACTGACGACACGCGTGCGCCGCCGCTGCCTCTCGGACACGCCCCCCTCTCCGCCCGCTCCAATCCCTGTGTCCGTGAGGCACATGCGCAGTAGCGCAATTCCACTGACACACGGACTGGACGCAGAGACACAGGGACTTTATTATATAGGATTTGCAGAAACAAAGAAAGATTATTTACTTGATGGTACCATAGGATTTAAATAAACATTCCCAACTTTGTGGATAGGGAACAAATAGTGTAATAAGAGGAAAAATATGGTATTTGTGGAAAATGGCAGAATATAATAATGAGGATAATAAATCAGAAATGGAAGTTGAGGGAAGTCCAAAGGGAGGGATGGAGAGACGTTATGTAAATTGTATGTTGTTGTTTTTTTATAATATATTTTTATTGAAAAACTTTCAAATTCCAAAAAATTATCAAACATTACAATCTTATACAATTTCCCCTTTTCCCCCCTCCCTCCCAGGACTTTCCCCAGCTTCCATAACTGCTTTATTAATTCAATATTCTTTCTGCATATTGTCAATTAGAATTTGGTTTCCGTGTTGTTCCAAATCTTTAATTTTTAATAAAAAATTGTGTATGTTTATTCAAATCCTGCCAATGAATCTAAATCTGTTTGCTGTTTTTTCAGATATTTTGTAAATAGTTTCCAGTCGTAAATTGCATGTTATAAGTATATTTGTAATGAGAAAAAAAGAAAATTAATTCCAAAAGAATTTTTTTTTTTTTTAAGAACACAGAGAGGTGGGCTACGCAATCGAGAGGCATACAAATTTGTGAAATAAAGATAAATATGAAAGCTCTGCTCGATCGGAAATCTTGTTGGAAGTTTCAGGAGAAAGAAAAGACCTCTCCTCACGTCACATCGTTAAACTGTGGAACTCGCTCCTGCAGGAGGCAAGGAGGATCAGACAAGTTTATGGGCTATCGATGGCTACTAGCCAAAACAGCTACGCTTTTCTCTTTTGGCCCATAAAAGTAAACCGGTTCAACAGTCATTTTAGCTCCCCAGAGAACCAGTAGAGCTGTCTTCAGGGTGGGGCATCTTGGGATCTTTCCCCAGGATTCTTTGGGGCAAGCCATGACAGTTAAAACTATTATAAAACGCAACGTAGGTTTGTAGCCGGGCCGACTTAGTCTGCCTTGCAATGTCTACCTGCCTGGAGGTGAATATGAAAGAGCAACCTCTCTCCTACCTGCCCACTGTTGACGGCCGAGTGCTGGGCCGAGCTGGTATAAATCGCCATTGTGAAGAACTTCTTGATCTCTTCCACAGTTTTAAATGCGGAAGGGATGCCTGCGAAGAGGAAGAGAAAAGCTAAATTCACGAATTTACGTGGTTGAGTCTACTGAACATATCCTTCTGTCTTGTCCTCTCTATGTAGAACTTAGGCAAAATCTTATAACTCCACTTTTACATCAATCTAGCTTTCTACCCAGAGAAAGGCAGGTTTTATATTTACTGAATAATCTTACTAGAAATACAGCCTCCCTGGTGGCTAAATTTCTTTTTTTTAGCTTCTAAGCGTCGCAAGATTTTAATTGATTGTATCGATATGGGGCTATTTGTTTAGTTCCATTCTATTGTGGATTATGTTTCCTTTTTTCAAAGTTCTCTCAGATGCTTTTAATTCTGTACAAATGTATTTTTCTGACTGACGGTCGAATAAAAGAATGATGATGATAAATTCACGAAAGTTATTAATCAGGAGCGAGTCCTTTCAATAAGGAGGGGCGCAGTATATGGGCAGGTATACACATTGTGTTGCCATATGCTACTGCTCTCGTTAGATTTCTTTTGAAAACTATGTACTCCTCATGATGCTGAAGATAAGGCTTTAAAATAGTGAGCATCTATTAATGGCTCCATACCGTCCGACATTTCAAGGATAAATTCCAAGACACAATTTTCCAGGACACCATCTACCCATTTTTTCTCACAAGGGAATGGCGGCCATTTTGAACTTTGTCATCTTGCACGATTTCATGCCACAACGCACCCCCCCCCCAAAAAACGCGCTTTTTCTAGGCACGGCACCCAAAAATGCATGTTTTGGGAGTGCAGCACAAGATTGAAACCCTCAAAAGCGCTTTTTAGGGGGGGTCGCAATGCAGAAACATGCGAAATCATGGTGTCCAAAATGGTCACCATTCTCTCACGAGAAAAAACAGAGTGCCGTGGGTTTTCTGGGACACTTGCGGGGTATGTGGTGCTGGCCCTTTCAGGACCTTTGAAGCTTCCAAGAGTCAGTTGGCTGATATTTTCACTTTCCGGTATGTGGGGACTATTCCCCCGTTCGACCTATTGACCATATATACCTCAGTTCATTCTTAAAGAAATCAGCCCTGAGTGCTCACTAGAAGGACAGATCCTGAAGTTGAGACTCCAGTACTTTGGCCACCTCATGAGAAGAGAAGACTCCCTAGAAAAGACCCTGATGTTGGGAAAGATGGAGGGCACAAGGAGAAGGGGACGACAGAGGACGAGATGGTTGGACAGTGTTCTCGAAGCTACTAGCATGAGTTTGGCCAAACTGCGAGAGGCAGTGGAGGATAGGTGTGCCTGGCGTGCCTTGGTCCATGGGGTCACGAAGAGTCGGACACGACTGAACGACTGAACAACAACAACCTCAGTCCCATGTGACTTAGAGTTCATTGAACAGCATTAAGGTGCACTGAGCAGCATGGCATGTGTGGTTACTTTTATAACCATTGGTGGATTCTTAAATCCCTCCCTCTGTTCATTGCTATAGGAAATCCCTTGATTTTATGAGGACTGGGCAATACCAGAGGACTCTTGTTGCAGGAAGCCTTTCGTGAAGACGTCACGTATCCAGGACTGCAGCTCAAAATCATCCTGCACAGAGCGGTCGTCTTTGTAATACAAGTCGACAATGCCAGAGACAAAGCTACGGGAAAGAGTCAAATAAAGGGGAAATAAGAGAATGCTCAGCTTGCAGAATGCGGACCTCCTCATGGACCACTTGGTCCTCCACCCACAGAAAAGGAGATTGCCATGGGAGCATATTCATCCAGTGCTTTCCCAGCTGCACTGGCTCCTGGTGGAGTACCGGGTCAGGTTTAAGGTGCTGGTTCTGACCTTTAAAGCCCTATGCAGCTTAGGCATAGCTGTCAACCCTCTCTTTTTTGGCGGGAAACTCCCTTATTCCAATGCCGTTTCCCGCTGCTATCCCGGATGTTGATATGCCTTAAATTTCCTGGATTTCAAAGGAAGCAGCTCCTCTCCCTCCCTGCCGGCCAGGGAGGCTCCTCAGCTGCGTTGCTCGGCTGCCAATAAGGAGTCTGAGACCGATTGGGGGCGGAGCTTGCATGCCTTGTGCAGCCAGACCTTCACGCCCAACCAGACAGCCAGCCTGCCTGCCGTCTAGGCGCTCGCTCTTTCGCTCACCCGTTCGCGCGCGAGGCTACTTGGTGGCATTGCACCGCCCTCGCAGCATCCCTTATTTTCAAATCCGAAAGTTGACAGCTATGGGCTTAGGACCCTCGTACTTACAGGACCGCCTCTCCTGGTATGCCCCACAGAGGACCTTAAGGTCCACGAATAACAATAGCTTAAGGGTCCTGGGTCCCAAAGAAGCCAGATTATCCTCCACAAGGGCCAGGGCTTTTTCAGTGTTGGCTCCGACCTGGTGGAAGGCTCTGTCCCATGAGACTAGGGCCCTGCAAGACCTGATCTCCTTCCGCAGGGCCTGTAAGACCGAGTTATTCCGCCTGGCCTTCAATCTACCGGTAGCCTGATCTCCTATTCTTTTTTCCTCTTCCCTTTTTTCTGAAGAAACCCTTCTGGGTCCCCACATTAAAATTCTTCCTTGGTGTCCCTACTAGCAAGACTAACTTGGCCAGTTAGCCCTGGTGACCCCACTGATGTTTGTTTTTTATGCTGTTTTTAGCTGTTTTTAAAGTTGTTTTTAATCATTGTTTTGTATTTGTTGTTAGCCGCCCTGAGCCCGTTTTTTGGACTGGGAAGGGCGGGGTATAAATAAAAAATTATTATTTTTATTATTTTATTATTGTGGGATGCCAAGTCTCCTCCACATCCAGCACAAATTAATTAATTAATAAATAATAATAATAATAATAATAATAATAATAATAATAATAATTGGGCTGTAAAATGGAAATAGAAGAGGGAACTAGATTAAGGGGATACAGCCCTTCTGAGCTAAAACTACAGATGCAAAATTCCCTTCACTTTGTCAACGTTTAGCTCCTAGGAATTTCTACTACTACTACTACTACTACTAATAATAATAATAATTTATTTATGCCCTGCCCATCTGGCTGGGTTTCCCCAGCCACTCCAGGCAGCTTCCAACAGAATATATTAAAAACACAACAAAACATCAAACATTCAAAACTTTCCTAAACAGGGCTGCCTTCAGATGTCTTCTGAAAGTCAGAGAGTTGTTTGTTTCCTTGACATCTGACGGGAGGACGTTCCACAGGGCGGGCGCCACTACCGAGAATGCCCTTTGCCTGGTTCCCTGTAAGCTCACTTCTCGCAGGGAGGGAACCGCCAGAAGGCCCTCGGAGCTGGACCTCAGTGTCCGGGCTGGACGATGTTCCACCACCTGAGCTGGAGCCCCCCAACCAACCCTTTGCAATCCTGCACACAGATGCAAACACACACATCCACACACCCCACACATCCACATCCTTGAATTTCGCTCCAGGCAAAAGTCCCAGTCCCACCCACGCCCCTCCCTGACCTCTCCATGGCTGCCCAGATCTTCAGGCCATCCTCCTTGTAGTAATAATTGGGCAAGGAGGACACCCCGCGAGCTTCGAGGTCTTCTGAGAGGCAGAGGGAGGAGTAGGTCATGGTCTTCAGGCCCTTTTGCAGCAGCTCAACCATGCCCTGGAACCCGACGCCAGTTGCCTGGAGACATGGGGTGGGGAAAAGGGAGTCACAACCTGGAAGGAGAAGGTCTAGGAGCAGCACAGCCCGGTTCTTCTCAGGCGGGGTAGCGAGACCCCAGGGCAGCTTACCCGGTCGAAGACGCCACCCTTTGAAATGAGGCGCTCCCGGGCCAAGGCATTGATGTGGAGGGTGTAGCGAGTGTGGGGGATCAGGAGCTGCGGAAGACGGGAGAGGACGGCTTTGTTAATGGCTTAATGTACATCAAAATGGGAAGTGAATCTATAATGTGGCAGTATTGCATGCAGTGTATGATGGCCTGGGATTCAGACTCAGACGCTGAACCTGAGGGATCCCAGCCTGCACAGGATTCCCTGCCTCCAGAACCAGCAGAGCCGGGGCTGGGGCCTGAGTCTGAAGGGTCCTCACCTGTGCTGGATCCTCAGGTGCAGGCATCGGCTGAGTCTGCTCTGGCTCCTGATGGGATGGAGGACCCATTGCCTGCAGGTGCTCCACTCCCAGCCCCGTCAGGGGAAGCTGAGGTTGCCTCTGGGTCCGGTAACCCTCCAGCCTCTCCTGAGCTGCAGAGGCTCAGGGCAGAGAGGCGAAGGGAACTGAGTTCCCACAGGAGGAGTGCTCACCTCCAAGCCTAGAGAGGCGAGTCACCTGAGGATCGGAGCCGCCCTATACCTCTGGGCAGATAAAAGCCGGCCAGCCCCAGCCCCAAGTTGCAGGAGCAACATTGTTGGTGACCAGTTCCTGCTTGATCCCTGTCCTGCTTTCCTGCCTGAGCTCCTGACCCGCCTTTGTTCCCTGCTTGCCCACCCGTTTCTGACTTTGCCTGACTCCTTGCCCTGTACCCTGCTTCAGTGATTTCGGACTGCCTTTACGTGTACCTCTGACCTTGGACCGGACTTAGACCTTGCCTTTTGGATACCCCACGGGACCAGCACACAGTGAAGCACCGACCGGAGAAGAGTGGCAGACCAAGCTGACGGAATACGCCGAAATGGCAAGACTGACGGGAAAGATCAGAAACCAGGAAGACCAAATATTTGTGATAGACTGGGATAACTTTTAAACGTATTTGAGAGACCACTGTAAACTGTCAAAATCATTGGCAGGACACTAGTAAAGCAGGGGCGTAGGAAGTGGAGGGCGGGAGGGCGGGGGGGTCCGCCCCAGGTTCCATCATGGAGGGGGTGACAAATTATCAAGGAACAATTACTGCCCTACTAGGGTGGTTCATAAAAAACTTTTCTTTTTTGAAAATACCTGCTCCAAAGGTCTTATCTTACTACACTAGGGATTATATAGCTATATATGAAGTTCCATGCATATCAGTTAATATCTTGACCCTCCTCCACGAAAATAGCTGTTTACTTGGCCGTTTTCCTATGTCGTGAAGGCTGAAATTCCAATTCAGTGGAGCACTTACTGTTCCCAACCCTAACCCTGTGGAAAGCCATCTAATTAGACTTTAATTGGATTTTGACATGTTTTTAGGAGGTAATTTAATTATTGTTTGATTTTATATCAATGTTATATATCTGATGTTAGCCGCCCTGAGCCCGACTTCGGCCGGGGAGGGTGGGATATAAATAAAAGTTTATTTTTACTTATTATTATTCCTTTGTAAGAAAATATGAAATAACGTAAAACCATTTTTGCAGGCAAAAAAAAAAAAAAATCAAAGTGGGGGGTGACAAGAAATTTTCTGCACCGGGTACCACCTGACCTTCCTACTCCTCTGTAGTAAAGTAACATGAACTTTGGATACTATGGATATATAATAGATGTTGTTGTTGTTGTTCAGTCGTTTAGTTGTGTCCGACTCTTCGTGACCCCATGGACCAGAGCACGCCAGGCACTCCTGTCTTCCACTGCCTCCAGCAATTTGGTTAAAATATAATAGACAGATTACAGTAAAAGATGCAGGAAATTTTTTAAGAAATGGAACCCATAGAGGGAGGGAGGGAGGTCCAAAGGTTTGAGAGAACCTTTTTCCAGTTTCTATTTAGTTTTTCCTTTGGAATTATTATGCTTGTGATGTATAATGTCTATGTAAAACTAATTTTAAAAAGTTACAGGTAGGTAGCCGTGTTGGTCTGCCATAGTCGAAACAAAATAAAAAAAATCCTTCCAGTAGCACCTTAGAGACCAACTAAGTTTGTTATTGGTATGAGCTTTCGTGTGCATGCAGTTCAGACTGTGGCAGGAATCCACCCAGCACTCATGAGAAAACGTGGCTTGATCTCTTAAGAGTATTCAAATGAAACTTTAACACATGATAAAAGCCTGTGATATCATCAGGACAAGTTATTTGTTGGTTACTGTTGTAATAATTGTTTTCTCAAAATTTATCTTCTGTACCATGAAAATAAATAAAAGCATTATTAAAAAAAATAAAAATAAATCTGTGAGCATCCATCTTGGGTGCTGTACTCTCTTTGTTCTAAGCTACTGAAGAGAATGGATGTGCTTCCTTTCTGTCTCCAGTGCAGTCTTTTAGGTAGGCCTGGTCCCAAGTTCCACCAGTATGAAGGACACAGCCTCACCTTATAGAGCGGGTGGCACATGGGGAGGTGGCGCAGGGTGGCCATGGTGAACACCTCCGCCAGCAGGTGCGTCCGGAGCAGGTGGGTGATGACCTGGTGCACATGGAAGTCAGCGTTGCGCACCCAGGTCTTGGCCAGGATCCAGTCCCATTCAGGGTCACTTGGCAGGAAGATGGGAGCCTCTGGGCCAGGGGTCTGGCTGAGCTGTGGGGGGTGGCAGAATACAACATTTGCTCCATTTATTCCTACTCTCTGTTTCCTGTTTCTTGGACAGTCTCTGATCCATAAGAGGAGGGGGAAACTGCAGAGTCTTTATCTCTGGAGTCTCTGGTGAGATTCTTTATCAAAAGCTTTTCGATAAATCTGGTACCATCACATCTTGTGCAGGGGTTACATTCTGTGCCTGGTACGTTTTGAAAAACATGTCTATTCAAACTGCCCCCTTGGAACCGCCCCACTGTGAGCATCCTTACCTTCCGAGCAACACAGAGAGCTTGTAAATTCTCTGCCCTGCTTATCAGGCTCTGGGATGCTGTCACGAGAGCATCCCAGACCCCAGTAAGCAAGGCAGAGAACTTGACGGCTCTTTCCATGCCAGGAAAACGAAGCACAAAAGGGGCATCACAGCTCTTTGCCTTGCATGCCATTAATTTGTGGGGTTTCAAATGGCCATCTTTCAATCATATAAGTGCTGCCAGGAGCAGGTCAGCAATAACTCACACAGTGTGGGTGAAATTAACTCTTCGTTCAAAGACGCAAACGGCTCAGGAGGCCAGGCGTAGTGAGCACAGCAACTATTCCTAGTAGATCTAGCCCCACTGAGGCCCAGGGCCTTCCCACAGCTTCCTAAGTCTCCTCTTCCCCCAGGACCTTCCTAAGCAATCTGAGACTCCTTTGTCTTGTCTCTCTTTGCTCCGCCCTTTTCATTCCTCCCCGTGTTCTGGGAGACCAGGCAGGGAAGGGAGCTGGTCGCAGCAGGAAGGGGAAGACCCCCTAGATTCTTCACCATCCCGACTCATTTCTGTTTGCTGGCCCCCTTTCTCTCCACTCTTCTCTCCTGGCTCCGAGTCTGAACTGCTCTCTGCCACAGCCTCTTCCTGCTCACTAAACCCTGTTGCCTCTTCAGCTTCCGACACCTTCTCCGCCGAGTCTGCTCCCTCTTCTGCCTCTGACCACTCACTGTCGTCCCGCCACCACTCCCTACGCACCGAGCCTTCTTCCCTCGGGGGGGGGGGGGCTCCCTGGCTGCTGCCTCCCACCGCTCCTTGGTACCCAGTCAGTGCATGACAATAAGGTTGAAATAGTGGAAGTCGACTCTGCACAATTGACAGCATTACCTGATTTAAAGGACGAGGTTGCAGAGTACCGCGGAGAACCACCAGAGGTCGCCTTCGGTCCATGATGGAGGGACAACCTCCCTTCCCCCCCTGCTATCTCCCAAAGGCAGATCCGCAGCATCTTCTGAGCCACCAGCCGCCCAAACCTGTTACCTGGATGGCGAGGGGCATGAGCTGCTCCTGGGCTGTGAGATGCAGCAAGCACAGAGGGGCTGCTATGCATTGCTGGCGGTTGTTGTTGATTCCTGCAGAGAGCCCCTCTAGGATGCGGTAGTCAGCAATGAAGATGGACCCCTTCTGTTTGGGAGAAGAGCACAAGCCTCGGTCAAAGCTCCATCTGGTACGCAGGATGAGACCCTCCCTGCCCGCAGACTGTCTCGCCAGAGTGGTGCATGCTCTGGTTATCTCCCACTTGGACTACTGCAATGCGCTCTACGTGGGGCTACCTTTGAAGGTGACCTGGAAACTACAACTAATCCAGAATGCGGCAGCCAGACTGGTGACTGGGAGTGGCCGCCGAGACCATATAACACCGGTCCTGAAAGACCTGCATTGGCTCCCAGGACGTTTCCGAGCACAATTCAAAGTGTTGGTGCTGACCTTTAAAGCCCTAAACAGCCTCGGGCCAGTATACCTGAAGGAGCATCTCCACCCCCATCTTTCAGCCCAGACACTGAGGTCCAGCTCCGAGGGCCTTCTGGCGGTTCCCTCCCTGCGAGAAGCCAAGTTACAGGAAACCAGGCCAAGGGCCTTCTTGGTGGTGGCACCCGCCCTGTGGAACGCCCTCCCATCAGATGTCAAGGAAATAAGCAGCTACAGTGGTGCCTCGGGTTACATATGCTTCAGGTTACAGACTCCGCTAACCCAGAAATATTACCTCGGGTTAAGAACTTTGCTTCAGGATGAGAACAGAAATCGTGCGGTGGCCGCACGGTGGCAGCGGGAGGCCCCATTAGCTAAAGTGGTGCTTCAGGTTAAGAACATTTTCAGGTTAAGAACGGACCTCCGAACGAATTAAGTACGTAACCAGAGGTACCACTGTATCTGACTTTTAGAAGACATCTGAAGGCAGCCCTGTTTAGGGAAGTTTTGAATGTTTGATGTATTTATCGTGTTTTTAATATTCTGTTGGGAGCCGCCCAGAGTGGCTGGGGAAGCCCAGACAGATGGGCGGGGTATTAATGATGAATGATAAATGGTTATTAATTATTAATTATTAATTATTGCTAATATCATCATCATAAAAGAGGAGAGGTGTGCCTCTTCTGGTGCAACAGCATTTTCCCCTTAGCCGAGCTGCAGAGCGCGTTCCCTCCTCACCTCCAGCTCCTTCTGCAGCGTGGTGGAGGCCCCAAGGGATCGGGCCACCATGTCCTGAGTCACAGGGAAGTTAGATGGAATCTCTGTGCATCTTTGGATCATTCTCGGGTTCAGACCGTTCAGAAACTGGTACCCAAAGAACGCGTCGTCCTTCCAGTGCTTCACCACGTATCCTAGGAACAGAGGGAGCTCCCTTAGACCGTGGTGTCAAAACAAGCAAGAGCCTCAAAACACAAGAGCCTCAAGCCAGGGCTGGAGTGTGTTGAGCTTGCCCTGCGTGGAGAACATCTGATACAGGAAGGATCTTCTCAGTTACTCTCTTCCTGATCCCAGATAGCTTAGTCTACCTTTTACGTGGGTCTGCCTCCAGGAGTCACAAACTGAATGCAAAATTAATAGAAGAGTCCGATCTCCTGGTCAGTTACCGATCAATTTTATTTTATTTTTTAACTAGCGGACCCGGCCACGCGTTGCTGTGGTTTTTGAAATGCTTTTGTAATGCTTAGGTCTAATGTTGAGTTTAGGTTAGGTTAGATTATGTATAATATATACAGGCATGTAAAAAAGGGGGGTTTCTGTGTCCAGGGGAATGCCAAAGGTGATCCAGCCCAACCCCAGGCAAGGCCACCTCAGTGCCAATCATTGTGGTGGGCGGAGTCATCCGACCGTCTCCCGGCTTCCTTCTTTCCTTCGTCCCTCCATTTTTCCTTTCTTCCTTCCCTGTTTCCTTCCTTCCTTTGTCCCTCCTTCCTTTTCTCTGTCCTGCATTCAGGACAGTCTGCATTCAGGGTTTTATTGTTAGGGTGTTTTATTGGTTTTTTTGGAAGGGGGCTGTACAGTTTTCCTTTCAGTGTCAGGCAGTGTGGTGTAGTGGTTAGAGCGACTCCCATCCTCCCTGATCACTGGCAATACTGGCTAGGAATGATGGGAGTTGCAGTATAACAACATAAAGCAGTGATGGCTAACCTTGACACTCCAGATGTTTTGGAACTACAACTCCCATCATCCCTAGCTAACAGGACCAGTGGTCAGGGATGATGGGAGTTGTAGTCCCAAAACATCTGGAGTGTCAAGGTTAGCCATCACTGACATAAAGGGACCCACGGTTGAGAAAGGCCAGGTTAGAGTGTCTGATTAGGACCCGGGAGACCCAGGTTCGAATCCCCACTCAGGCATGAAGCTCACTGGGTAGCCTCAGGCCAGTCACTGCCTCACACTGCAACCTACCTCACAGGGTTGTTGGGGGGATTAAATGAGGAGTGGAAAAACTATATAAGCCAGTCCATGGAGAAAAAGGAGGGATATAAATGCAACCAACCAACCAATTTCTTGTTCTCTTTTGCTGTCTACTAACCTCCCAGCTGAAAGCCTCAAAGACTGGCCTGCTGAGTTAGATTGGTAATTATGACATTTAGTGATCTCATTTACTCAAGAACTTATAGCTGTTTTGCAACTGGAGTGGGTTAGGCGGCGATCATGCAATTTTCCCAGCCTGATTGCTTTGTCAATGCCTATTACTTCATACCATTAATTAGTTGGTGCAAACTGTCTCAAATTGCTTTAAGTTGCTCCACATTTCATTATAGGTACATTGCTTTATTATTTTGCAGACTTTGCTTCATATCCAACAAATTCTGCAAGCTTTCCTAAGGCCATTAAGCTTTGGACGCCAGTGAACCGAGCTACTCCCTGTTCCGCCGCTGAGCAAATTAAAAGCTTGACTGAAGGATCCAATGAGCGTCAGCGCATTGGCCAGGATATGACGCTAACCTCGACTGGATCTCCCAGTGAGCAAAAGCAGGTTCGGGCACATTATATCAGTGGCAACCACTTTGGGGCTTCACAGGTCCCATTCACAGTAGGATCCATTGTGTTACTAAATCAGGAAAGAGTTGAGGACCCAGATTTCTGGAAACCAACCCCCCATCTCTAGGTAGCTGGAAATTCACACTATGGGGGTTTTTCAGAGGCTGCTTGCAGTGAGTTTTTAACAGGGCTGCCATCTTACTGGATAAATCCGTCTCGGTGAACAAGAAGACTTTGTTGATATCTTCCAGCTTCTCCCAGGACTCTTGGCTAGTGGAGAACCCTCTCAGCTTGAGCTCTACCTGCCTGAGGTCAGAAGGGAACAAAGTGGGGATGAACGCCAAGGGGTGAGGATGAAATGTGCTCTTCCTTGTCCTTTAAAGGTGCCTCATGAACAGGAAACAGCCCCCTCTCCTCCTCCCCCGCTGCCAATCTATTACAGTGGTACCTTGGTTCTCCAACTTAATCCGTTCCGGAAGTCCGTTCCAAAACCAAAGCGTTCCAAAACCGAGGCGCGCTTTCCCATACAAAGTAACGCAAAACGGATCGATCCGTTCCAGACTTTTTAAAAACAACCCCCAAAACAGCAATTTTACATGAATATTCCTCTCTAACGAGCACATTGATCCATAAAATGAAAGCAATAAACAGTACTGCAGTCACACAATCAATCAATCAGTAGCTGAACTGGGTTCCACACAGTCACACACACACACAAAAGAGCCACAAAAATGCAAAATGAATAGCAAAAACAGACAGAGCTCAGCGTAACACTCCAAACGGAAGTGTGGCACACAAATCGGAAGCGTAACACTCAAAATGGAGCACGTTTGGCTTCCGAAAAACGTTCGCAAACCGGAACACTTACTTCCGGGTTTGCAGTGTTTGGGTTCCAAGTTGTTTGAGAACCAAGGCGTTTGAGAACCAAGGTACCGCTGTACTTACAGAAAGCATTTGAGCGCTGCAACAGCAATACTATTTGGGGCAGCTTCCAAAGTTAAAATACCACAGCGAATCAACCATCAATAGAAGTCAACGCGAGAATTTCAGCAGCGGCTAGTAAAACAGAAAGCATGTGATTTCCAGGAAACCGAAAACTACTAGTCTTATTGCAAGAAGGTACAAGAATTTACAGGAATCTACTGCCATTGCAACTCCCTTGCTACTCCCAACTCCCTTGCATGGTCACAGATAAAGACATGAGCTGATTATACCAAGGGTAGGGCAAATGTTACAACTTCATAGGTGGTTACAGAAACACAGAGACATAAGCTAGTTGCTGATTATAATAACGGTAAAACAAAGAACATAAGCTGGTTACTGATATAGACATGAGCTAGTAGGGTAGGGCAAAGAGCATAAGAGACACATCCTTCCAAATACTCCATCTAGCCATAGCCTGGCCTAATATATATATACTGGTGGACGTTCAGCCCGTTAAATTAACGGGCGCTAGAACATATGTGGTGAAACATTTTTAAAAACAGGACTTATTTCCCTCAGGCAAGTGGGATTAGGACAGCAGCCTTCAGGTAAGGCAGCCGGGCCTCATCCTGCGGCGCGTCCGAGAGAAGCTGTGAGGGAAACTGGCCCCTCCCGTTACATAAAAGTCCCTAAAGCGTGCGGCGGAGGAGGGGGAATGGGCTCAAATCCGGTTTCCCTCCGTAAGCAAACTCCGTGTGGAAACGGCCATGGCAGCCCCGCCTCTCTTTGCCCTTTTGGCTCCCAGCCCCTTCACGAACCACACCGAGTTCCTGTACAGGGACATGGCGAGGACGGGACGGGGGCTGCTTGGAGCCCCTGAGGGAGGGAGGCCGTCGGCCTAGGGCGGGCGTGTGAGAGGAATCCTTGTGTAACTCCCATCACTCACACACACACACAAAATGGCCGCCAGCAACTTTCTTTGAGTGCAGGGCGAGGCAGCCCCTCCCTTCCCGCACTTCCGATTGGCGGCCTCCGACTGTCTCATCTGCATAGAGTCTCTGCGTCGTCCAATCCCTGCGTCCGTGTGGGGCATGCCCAGTTGCGAATTCCACTGACACACGGAAAGTACGGACGGACACAGGCTCTTTATTATATATATATATATATATATATATATATATATATATATATATATATATATATATATATATATATATATATATGAGTATAAAATGTAATGAGTATAAAATACATAAGTATAAAATGCAATACGTATAAAAAGCATGACATTTCATATGGATATATAAGTAAGTATATAATAACTGCCTGTTATGCCAATGCTAGACCCTTCAGTTTGAGAACCAAGGCCTTTGAGAACCAAGGTACCGCTGTACTTACTGAAAGCATTTGTGCGCTGCAATAGCAATACTATTTGGGCAGCTTCCAAAGTTAAAATCCAACAGCGAATCAACCATCAATTGAAGTCAACGCAAGAATTTCAACAGCAGCCAGTAAAACAGTGTAATACGATACAAAGAGCATCACTAAATGCAAGAAGACACCATCCCCACCCCATGACCTTCTCATGGAGGAAAGACATGGTGGATGAGCGATCTCACATGCTCTTTCTGAGGAGGCCTGCCTGGCACCAGCCTCGTCTTCCTTTTGGCACCACACAAAGACAGTTTTTTGCTGGATAGCTCCGTCGGTTAGAGTATGGTGCCAATAACACCAAGGTCGCAGGTTCGATACCCATATGGGGCAGCTGCATATTCCTGCATTGCAGGGGGTTCAAGTAGATAATCCCTTCCAACTCTACAATTCTATTTTCCTGGGTATTCGGGCAGCACAAATGATATGATACTGAAATGTTCCATCTGCTTTCAATACGTGTACATAATTTCATTATAATATTATTGTTACTTTACTTTGGTTGTCAGTCACTTTCGGACTTTTTTTGGTATGTCCCGCTTGGCAGATTTCTGAGGGGATATACTGAGACCTTTCCTAGGCATTGTAGGAGGTGCGAATGGCCAGAGCAACATTGACTAGCATTATTCCTCCTTTCAGAATTCTCCTTCCCCTTGTCTGTTTGTTATGTATTCAGCGGTCTGTGTTTGCCTGAGCTTGAGTCTGGACTAAGGATTCTGAGGCCCTGTGTTCTGATTCGATATACAATATCCAATCACAGAACATTTCAGGATTTGGGCCTCTGCCATTGGCCCTGAAACTCTGAGTCCTGATTCGCAGCGTGGAAGTTTAGACAGCCAATCACGTTGGGGGTGGGAGTGGCCCAGGCCTTCAGAAAGGTATATAAGCAGTTGCTCTGCCCCTGTCAGGGAAGCGGGTGGCGCTGTGGGTTAAACCACAGACCCTAGGGCTTGCCGATCAGAAGGTCGGCGGTTCGAATCCCCGCAATGGGGTGAGCTCCCGTTGATCGGTCCCTGCTCCTGTCAACCTAGCAGTTTGAAAGCACGTCAAAGTGCAAGTAGATAAATAGGTACCGCTCCGGCGGAAAGGTAAACGGCGTTTCCGTGCGCTGCTCTGGTTCGCCAGAAGCGGCTTAGTCATGCTGGCCACATGACCTGGAAGCTGTACGCCGGCTCCCTTGGCCAATAATGCAAGATGAGCGCGCAACCCCAGAGTCGGCCACGACTGGACCTAATGGTCAGGGGTCCCTTTACCTTTACCTTGCCCCTGTTGTCCAGTTCTGTTAGTTCAATAAAGGTTCTTGCTGTTATAACTGTGTCTTGCCTTGTGGGAACCCACCTACACTTCACTGCTTCCCACAGACCCTGGGCTGGAACTGCCCGTGCGTAGCCCAGAAAGTGGTCTGCATTAAGGAACGTGATCTGCCACCAACCTTGCGGTTTCTTTCCCCAAACTTACTGGGCTTTGGAGCGATTGGCAAAATCCACTGCTTTGACGAAAGAAAACCTGATGTTTGTGTCCAGTTCCTCAGTGGATGCAACGTCCAGGTGGAAAGGGATGCCCTCGGCAAACATCTTCCACCTGTGCAGAAGGAAATCAGTATCACAATGTCATGGACTGGTTGGATGCAAAGGAAGGGTGGGAGGAACCAGCTGGGGAACCACCAAGAGAAGAAGGCCCAGAGCCCAAAGACTGGTGTTGGGACGATGCTAAGTAGTCAGAGGGAGAACCCTGGGAAGAAGAGATATCGGAAGCTGAAGAGGCAACAGTGCTTAGTGAGCGGGGAGAGTCTGTGTCAGACAGAAGTCCAGAATCAGAGGTAGAAGCTGAAGTAGGAGAGGTATGAAGTTGAGAGGCAGGGATTGGTCAGGCTGGTAAAGAAGCCAGGGGTCTCTCCCTCCTTCTGTGACCAGCTCCCCTCCCCACTGGTCCCCCAAGACCAGGAAAGGTATGAAGTGGGAGGACAAAAGACGGGCACGTCGGCATAGTCTGTGACTGCTCAGGAAGGACCTGGAGGAGGAGGAGGAGACTTAGGCAGCTGTGGGAAGGTGAGGACCTTCACAACTGCCTCATTGGGGCAAGACCTACTGAAAAGAGTTGCTGTGCTCATTAGTCCTGGCACTCCTGAGCAGACCTGGCTTCTCCCAACAAAGAGTTAACTTCACTTACTCCTTGTGATTTATTGCTGGCTGGCTCCTGACACATGAGTGGAACCAGAAACAAAATGTTGCAGTGCGGGGTCAAGGGGGGGGCGACAGCTCATCCACACCTTCCTTCAGGAAACTCCATTCATCATCATCATCATATTATTTATACCTCACCCATCTGGCTGGGTTTCCCCACCAGCCACTCTGGGCGGCTCCCAACAGAATATTAAAAACACGATAAAACATCAAACATCGAAAACTTCCCCAAACAGGGCTGCTTTCAGATGTCTTCTAAAAGTCAGATAGTTGTTTATTTCCTTCACATCTGATGGGAGGGCGTTCTACAGGCCGGGCGCCACCACCGAGAAGGCCCTCTGCCTGGTTCCCTGTAACCTCACTTCTCGCAGGGAGGGAACCGCCAGAAGGCCCTCGGAGCTGGACCTCAGTGTCCGGGCAGAACGATGGGGGTGGAGATGCTCCTACTGGGCCAAATGGGTTTCCCAGCCACACACACCCCTGAGAGCTGGAGGCAGAACCCAGGAATCCATTACACAGACACACAAACCACACACAGGTTGCATTACTAGAAGTTTACAGCAGCCACACTCACTCGTAGCAAGACTGTCTGTGCTGAAGCTGCTTCTTCCGATGGTCCTGGAGTAAAGGAAGAGTATCCATGGCTGGTGTCTTCGCTGGAGGGACACAAACACAGAGAGAGATGGTGTTTATTATGTCAGCCTGCTTCATTCGGTTCAAATCTGGTACAGTGTTACATTGGTTCTCAAACGCCTTGGTACTCAAACAACTTGGAACCCAAACACTGCAAACCCGGAAGTAAGTGTTCTGGTTTGCGAACTTATTTCAAAAGCCGAACATGCTCAGTTTTGAGCGCCACGCTTCTGTATGGAGTGTTATGCTGAGGTCTGTCTGTTTTTGCTATTTATTTTGCGTTTTTGTTTTTGCGGCTCTTTTGGTTTTGTATTTGTGACGGTGTGGAACCCAGTTCAGCTACTGGTTGATTGATTGTGTGACTGCAGCACATTGGACTACTGCAATGTGCTCTATGTGGGGCTACCTTTGAAGGTGACCCGGAAACTGCAATTAATCCAGAATGCGGCAGCTAGACTGGTGACTGGGAGTCGCCGCCATGACCACATAACACCGGTCCTGAGAGATCTACATTGGCTCCCAGTACGTTTCTGAGCACAATTCAAAGTGTTGGTGCTGACCTTTAAAGCCCTAAATGGCCTCGGTCCTGTATACCTGAAGGAGCGTCTCCACCCCCACCATTCAGCCCGGACACTGAGATCTAGCGCCGAGGGCCTTCTGGCGGTTCCCTCCCTGCGAGAAGCAAAGCTACAGGGAACCAGGCAGAGGGCCTTCTCGGTAGTGGCGCCCGCCCTGTGGAACACCCTCCCATCCCATGTGAAAGAGATACCGGTAAA
Organism: Darevskia nairensis; assembly: GCA_034642065.1. Lineage (NCBI taxonomy): Eukaryota > Metazoa > Chordata > Lepidosauria > Squamata > Lacertidae > Darevskia > Darevskia nairensis. Next base: position 166,655 of record JAWWNI010000489.1, read on the forward strand.
TAACTACCTGACATTTAGAAAACACCTGAAGGCAGCCCTGTTTAGGGAAGTTTTTAATGTGTGATATTTTAATGTATTTTAGTGTTTGTTGGAAGCGCCCAGAGTGGCTGGGGGGACCCGGCCAGATGGGCGGGGTACAAATAATAAATTATTATTATATTATTATTATTATATTGTTTATTGATTTCATTTTATGGATCAATGGTCTAACGATAGTAAAATTCATGTTTAAATTGCTGTTTTAAAAAGTCTGGAACGGATCGATCCATTTTGCATTACTTTCTATGGGAAAGCGCGCCTTGGTTTTGGAACGCTTTGGTTTTGGAACTGACTTCCGGAACGGAATAAGTTGGAGAACCAAGGTACCACTGTAGTTTATCTTTTCTTATGAACAGTAAATACGCTTGGTCACCATGTGGGGGGGGGGCATGCTGTCCAAACAATCAACAGGCTAAAAGATGATTTTGCAGAGTAGGGACCCACATCTCCCTCCCTCCCTCCCTCCCTCCCTCCCTCCCTCCCTCCCTCCCTCTCTCTTTCTTCAAGCAGGTCCACCACTTACCCGTCCCCTCCCTCAGCTCCAGGGTACCAGAGCCCGCAATCCACTGATAGCATGGAAATCTGTAGACTTCTCCTTTGTGGGACATCACAGTGACAAAGTTACAGTACCAGCTAGTGGGCAGCACATTAAATACAGATTCTTTGTGGAGACGGAGAAGCACGATTTCCCCCAGCTCCTGCTCACAGGTGACTTTGTAGTCATGCACCTGCAAGGGAAAGGTCGTGAGATCCAGAGGCAGCCTTAGAAAGCAAGAAGGGATGATAAAGAGACAGATTTCAACTCCAGGTGAAAAACCTCACCTTTAACTTAGCCTGTAGGCTCTACGGGAATTATCAAAGTCCTTGGCGCTGCGGCCCTCAGAAGAACCCCATCCTCACTCAGGCAGCTAGCTGCTTGTTGGACTAACCTACTGTTGGACTAGCTTGTTGGACTAGCTCTACCTCTCTTTCAAATCAGAACCAGTGAAGGCGGTGAAGGTCCTGTGTGAGTGCCTGGAGGTGGTTGGAGGATGGATGGCGGCTAACAGATTGAGGTTGAATCCTGACAAGACAGAAGTACTGTTTTTGGGGGACAGGGTGTGAGCGGGTGTGGGGGACTCCCTGGTCCTGAATGGGGTAACTGTGCCCCTGAAGGACCAGGTGCGCAGCCTGGGAGTCATTTTGGACTCACAGCTGTCCATGGAGGCGTAGGTTAACTCTGTGTCCAGGGTGGCTGTCTACCAGCTCCATCTGGTACGCAGGCTGAGACCCTCCCTGCCCGCAGACTGTCTCGCCAGAGTGGTGCATGCTCTAGTTATCTCCCGCTTGGACTACTGCAATGCGCTCTACGTGGGGCTACCTTTGAAGGTGACCCGGAAACTACAATTAATCCAGAATGCGGCAGCTAGACTGGTGGCCGCCGGGACCACATAACACCGGTCCTGAGAGAACTACATGGGCTCCCAGTACGTTTCCGAGCACAATTCAAAGTGTTGGTGCTGACCTTTAAAGCCCTAAACGGCCTTGGTCCTGTATACCTGAAGGAGCGTCTCCACCCCCACCGTTCAGCCCCACTGAGATCTAGCGCCGAGGGCCTTCTGGCGGTTCCCTCCCTGCGAGAAGCGAAGCTACAGGGAACCAGGCAGAGGGCCTTCTGGGTAGTGGTGCCCGCCCTGTGGAACGCCCTCCCAGCAGAGGTTAAATGTATCCTACATTCAGAAAATACCTGAAGGCAGCCCTGTTTAGGGAAGTTTTTAACTTGTAATATTTTGATGTATTTTAAATATCTGTTGGAGGCCGCCCAGAGTGGCTGGGGAGACCCAGCCAGATGGGCGGGGTACAAATAAAAAAATTATTATTATTATTACTGTTATTGATGGATGCAACAGCACCCCCTGCCCCAAATAGAAGCAGACACGGTGTTTGTCTCTGTCTGCAAAGATAGCAGTTTCTGGGAAGGAAGGGGGAAGTGAGGTTATCTTGAGAAGGGAACTAATCACAAAACTTGCTTGGAAATCAAGTTCCCCAGGGGAGGAACTGGTGGGATGGGATTCTTGCGATTTGCTTGCTTGAGGGCAAAATTTTATCCTGTTCTACTGATAGTTGTTTGTCTCACACTATAAAAACCCTGCTCTGCTCTAGGTACGAGGATCAGCTTTCGGGAGCTATCCCACTGAAGCCAGCTGCGCAGCTTAATAAACCAAAGGCTTTTCCACGGAGAACCCGGTGTCTGTCTTATTGACTGAGAATCCTGCAACATTATAAGAAAATTTGGGGTTGGCTTTTAAAGTCCAACGCCCCATCAAGGGACCCAATATCCCAGAATCTTCCTGGTGTAGAACAGAATGTCCCTACTTTCATCAGAGAAATGTTGGAGGGTATGCAATTGGTGTGGATGAGGCCCATTCATTCATTCATTGCATTTATGTACTGCCCCTCATCTGGAGATCACAGGGCCCTCCTTTCCCCCCAAGCCGCTCACGGCGGTGTACACGGGTCACCCCATCTCATTTAATCCCCACTACAACCCTGAGAGGTAGGGTTAGGCTGAGAGAGGCAGTGACTGGCCCCCAAGGTCACCCAGTGAGCTTCGTGGCCGAGTGGGGATTCGAACCCTGGTCTCCCCCAGGTTCTAGTCCAGCACTCTAACCATTGCACCACGCTGAACTGCCTACGCTGAGTCAGACCATTGGTCCATCTAGAGCCGTACAATCCATCACTGGGGAAGCTCGAGGGTCTCATTCCCTTCCGGGGGCCACATGTGGATGGTGGGCTGGTCAGAGGTAAAGGTAAAGGTACCCCTGACCATTAGCTCCAGTCGCAGACGACTCTGGGGTTGCGGCGCTCATCTCGCTCTATAGGCCGAGGGAGCCAGCGTTTGTCCACAGACAGTTTCTGGGTCATGTGGCCAGCATGACAAAGCCGCTTCTGGCGAACCAGAGCAGCGCACGGAAACGCCGTTTACCTTCCCGCCGGAGCGGTACCTATTTATCTACTTGCACTTTGACGTGCTTTTGAACTGCTAGGTTGGCAGGAGCAGGGACTGAGCAATGGGAGCCCACCCCGTCGCGGGGATTCGAACCGCCGACCTTCTGATCGGCAAGCCCTAGGCTCTGTGGTTTAGTCCACAGCGCCACCCGCGCCCTGAGGCAAAGGTAGGGCAGAGCAATTAATCTTAATTTCACTTTTGTACAGTAGACAAATTCCTACACACGTTTGCACACTCCTCTGCTCGCCACCTGGGCAAAGGAGAGGGATTATCAAAATTCCAGGATGTTTTCCACCATTGTGAAGTCACGTGGGGAGGGATGCATCCTGCGCAGACTCTCAAGGACCAGATAGAGTGGACCGGAAGACTGCGTTTTGGCCCCAGGACTGGACTGTGTTTCCCCACTCCTCATCCCCACTGATTGCATACCCTTCATTCATAAAAAAATGCAATAAATAAAAATATTGCATTCCTTTGCTGCACTTGGTTTTCTTCAGAACAAGACCATTACAAAAGCCGCTTGCAACAGAGTACAGCTTAAGTTAAGAAAGAAAATGTAAGTTTCACAACCTAGTTCTTCCGGATATTCTCCGGTTACAGGAACCAGGGGTTTGCTAACAGCAAAGAAGGAAGGAAGGAAGGAGAAGAAGAAGAAGAGTTTGGATTTGATATCCCGCCTTATCACTACCCGAAGGAGTCTCAAAGCAGCTATCATTCGCCTTTCCCTTCCTCCCCCACAACAAACACTCTGTGAGGTGAGTGGGGCTGAGAGACTTCAGAGAAGTGGGACTAGCCCAAGGTCACCCAGCAGCTGCATGTGGAGGAGCGGGGAATCAAACCCGGTTCACCAGATTACGAGTCTACCGCTCTTAACCACAACACCACACGTTATGAAACTCACTTCTGGGGAAAAGAGGAAACACCCACCTGATTTCCCTACAGGAGGGCAATCCGTTGCAGGATACAGAGTGTAAAACAGGCGGTGGGGAAGGGTTAAGCACCAGCTCACCTTTCCCTGCCCTTCAAAGCCCCATTATCACTCTTGTACTCAGAAATGCAGCCTGGATTTTGTTAGAACGTGTTTTTTTTGTTTTTTTAAAAATGATTTTTTTTTTTTACTTTCAAATTTTAACCATTATAAAAGAACTGAACAAAAAACATTGATCAAGGAGCACAGGAAACCACTTTGATTAAATTGTATAAACCTGGAAATAATTGGAATTGTTTTGATATTCAATGGAATCTGTATAATTGGCAAAACTCTGGTAATATTGGGTAATTGTTGAAAAATTAATTAAAAAATGTTTTAAAAAGAAATTACATGGGTGGAGCCTTGAGATTTCCATTCTTCTCCTGACCTAATTTTAAAGTCATCAAGTTTCAGACAGAGTTAAACTTGCTTCGGGGGAAAGTGGAGAAGACCACACAAAATTAATAGGGCCAAGATGTCTCGTATTATTTTGAACTAGTTGAATTTAGCCCGTTAATAACGGGCGCTAGAACGGAGAGGAGGGCCGGGGCGCCGCGCATCCCACCCTCCCTCGTTCCCGGCAGGCCCGAGGAGGGAAGCGGCGGCGGCGGCCTCTGCAGGCCCGAGGAGGGAAGCGGCGCCGGAGGCCTCTGCGCTCCGCCGCGGAGCTCCCCGTCCCCGGGCGGTGCCAGGCCCGGTGGCGGCCCGGCGCCAAGGCGCTGCCGGAGCCGCAGCCAGAGCCTGCCGAGCGGGGGCAGCCTTGGAGGCGGCGGCAGCGGGTGAGTGCAGGCGGACAGGGGCACCCCGGCAGCGCGCTCTTCTGGGGACCCGGCGGGCGGCGGCAGGCCCAGCTCCGTGCGAGGCAGCGGCACTGAGCCAACTGACGACGCGCGTGCGCCGTCGCTGCCTCTCGGACACGCCCCCTGTCATCGCCTATTGGTCTCTGCGCCCCTGCGTCCCTGTGGGACATGCGCAGTGGCAAAAAACCACTGACACACGGACTGGACGCAGGGACACTTGGAGATTATTATATAGGATTAATATTCTATGAAATCATCATTAGACATTTTTATATTGTTGGGGTTTTATTCAAAACTCAGTGCATATAGAACGCTCTGTTTAAATGTCACTGGAAGCGTTTAACTGGATAACCACTGACTTGTTACACAATATTAGGAAGGGGGGGAGCTATGCCCAGAGCGGTAGAAATAAACGCACCTAACTATTTATCAGCAAGTTTTAACATGGAACGCATGAGCAGGCAAAAGAGAAGGTTGATTTCAGGCACGTATCAAACCAGCAAAGCAAACACACAAACACAATTTCTTCCCAGGAGAAAATGCAACAACATATTTTTCCATTTTCCCAGTAGCAGAAAAGCATACTTAACATTTTACTTCTTAAATATTCTTATTTTGCTCCTTGGGGAAGATTTGACTCCGCTTTTTTCAGTTACTCAGCTCATCGGAGGAAAATGTAAGATATGCCCTTTTTTTAAAAAAAAGAAATGCTCCGCTGCCCCCGCCACCCCCCCAACCCATCCTGCTCAGAACCACTCACCGCTCCTCTGTAGAAATCTGGGCCCCAGTTGTCCAGCACAGTTTTGGGGCTTTCGCCATGGGTGCCCACCAAGGTGGCAAAAATAGAGTCAATGGTGCCAGCACGGAGCTGCATCCCAGTCACCACCTGGACGTTGTATGTGGCCATGCTGGAGGCTCAGGTAATGTGTAGTGGGCTAGCTGGCGGGCACGACCCCTTGGGAGCAGGATGTTCAGGACGTCCCAGGCACCCACCTCTCTACCTCTTCTCTCAATAATGGGTCCTGCGAATAAGCCAGCCTTTTCAGCAAAAAGGAACAGCCCCACCCACTTCCTACAGCAGAGCTCCACCCCTGGTGCCCAGGTGTCAGAAGAGGACGGTGAACTTTCATGCAGATGACCAGCCCATCCATGCCTGGAGCAGCCAAATTCTTGAGAGGGAGAGAGAGAGAGAGAGAGAGAGAAGACTTGAGGAAAGAGGAGGAAAAGAAAAAAACAAAGTGGGCAGAGATTAAAGAAGCAAAGTGTGGTTTGATTTCACCACTTTTGGCAACGGTAAAACTAACGATTCATCTCCTCCTTCGCGGAAGGGTGAGGGTGCGATGCAATTGCAGCCACATACTTTATTGAACAGATAGCTTCCTCTACTGATGGATTTACTTATTTTCAAAAACCCTATAAAAAATGGGGGGGGGGGGAGAGAAAAGCAGGGCCGGATTTAGATGAAGAAAGGCCCTAGGCCAGGGGTAGGCAACCTAAGGCCCGGGGGCCGGATGTGACCCAATTGCCTTCTAAATCCGGGAGCTCACGGGAATCAGCGCGTTTTTACATAAGTAGAATGTATCCTTTTATTTAAAATGCATCTCTGGGTTATTTGTGGCGCCTGCCTGGTGTTTTTACATGAGCATGATGTGTGCTTTTATTTAAAATGCATCTCTGGGTTATTTGTGGGGCATAGGAATTCATTCATATTTTTTTTCAAAATATAGTCCGGCCCTCCACAAGGTCTGAGGGACAGCCCACGGCTGAAAAAGTTTGCTGACCCCTGGCCTAGGCTGTGAGGCCCCTCCCAATCTTGAAAAACTCCTCTCTTCCGAGCAGTTAGTGACTTGACTGTAAAGCTAAGAAACAGCTGCAAGATTGCTTCCACATTAGGAGAGGCCATCTGAATTTTTCCCTTGTATATAATTTGATAAAGGTCTGCATGAGACAGAGAGTGAGTGCTCTGCTGTAAACCTATGGCTTTGTCTCATGTACAGGTGAAAGTGCAAAAGTTCATCAATAAGTTTTGGGTCAATATCTTCTGGGTATGCTTCCATCAACAGTTCAAGACCTTGCTGAATTTCTTGCTTAGATGCTATCAGAATAGCAAGAATGGAAAAACAATTGTGCAACATCACTGTACACAGTACTTCTTTTTAAATTGGCTTCCAGTGCATCTAATATAGGAATAAAGGATTTCATCCTAAACTTATCTCTTGAAGAAAGTGCATCTAAGGCATCAGGTGCACTTGTCATTTCTTTGCCGTTCCCTCACTCTTTGTCACCTTGTTTTGTAATTAACATTTGGCAAGGTGGCTTCTGCTTGTTTCTCAAGCTCATCAAAATCTTCTCTTTAAAAAAATCCAGACGTGAACTGTGCAAACTTGCACAAGAACTCAGTAACAGGTCTGATTTCTTAAGGGCTTTGCTGATCTTGTGAAAATGACCTAGCACACAGATTTATATCTCTAAGATTCCGCAGACTGTGGCTGTGAACTAGGGCCGCACAAAAAATGTGCAAGTTGGGCCCTAGAGTTTCAAATTGGCCCCCACTATCTGGCCCTGAGGGACCCAGGTGGCGCTGTGGGTTAAACCACAGAGCCTAGGGCTTGCCGATCAGAAGGTCGGCGGTTCAAATCCCTGCGACGGGGTAAGCTCCCGTTGCTCGGTCCCAGCTCCTGCCAACCTAGCAGTTCAAAAGCATGTCAAAGTGCAAGTAGATAAATAGGAACCGCTCTGGCGGGAAGGTAAACGGCGTTTCCGTGCGTTGCTCTGGTTCGCCAGAAGCGGCTTTGTCATGCTGGCCACATGACCTGGAAGCTGTACGCCGGCTCTTGGCCAATAAAGCGAGATGAGCGCCGCAACCCCAGAGTCAGACACAACTGGACCTAATGGTCAGGGGTCCCTTTACCTTTTTATCTGGCCCTGAGTCTCATAGTTGCTGGGCCCGGGTTGCCCTGCCCTCGCATGAAGTCTTGGGTTTGCAATTTTGGAAGAGGGGAGACTGCCCGATGGGGGGCAGGCGGGCGGGCTGGGTAGGCCCCCTAGATCTAGAGGCCCTAGGCTTCAGCTTACTTAGCCTATACATAAATCCGGCATTGGAGAAAAGAAGCAAAGTGGATGCAGAACAACACCGAAAACAACTTTTGAGGAAAGATGTTGTTGTTCAGCTACCGCCAGAAAACTGGAGTCATCGTTGCACGACACCGGAAGGTGTGTTTGTGGTTTGTTTCTTCATTGTTAGACTTAACCAGCTGTGCTTGAGAAATATTGCTCGTGCCCGTCATTGTGAAGATCCACTGCCGATCTGCCTCTCCTCATCTGTAACAGAGCTGGGTGGATTCCTTCCTGGCCTGCAGCTACCCAAGAGGCAGAAACTCAGCTGGTGAAGTTTTCTAAGTAGGCAAATTAGTGCAGCTAATAATAGTCTTTCCCCCAAAGGAACCATTTAGTCTGTGTGCAGTTGGGCCAGCTCAGGAACACATCCTGACTCCTTTTTGGGAGGACTGGGGGTGAGCCAGCCCTAACTTGGTTTAAGGGCAGAACCCCAATTCCAGTGTAAGCCCCGCTTGGGCAGGTCAAATAATCCAACACACCCCTCAGGATCACTAGTCTGGCCCTTTAATTGCAGAGTTCGCACATACAGTCATTTATGGACCAGCTGCAAAGCGCCTACTGGGCATCCCCATAGGATACAGAGTATAAGGATCGCCTCTTCCATGTCGCAATGATGCATATATTGTACACATACATTTTTAGCCTCCCCCAACCCCACAGATGCTACCGCTGCCCTGTAGGCTACCCTCCCCGCTCAGATCTGCAAAATAACATTGCAAAAAACAACAACCCCATATACATATATAATTAAATAAAATATCCCAATGCTGATAATAAGAATGAAGAAAAAAAGTACAATTTGTACACAGTCTATGAAAATGATAGACAAATTCTGAGGCCAGCCAATCCATGCCCAGTGGGGAAATGGTGATCGATTACCACTGCCTGCCCCTTTAAGGAAAATATTTTTTGCCTGGTGACAAATAACAAAAATCCCTTTGAAGAAATATAATCTTATATACATACTGCTCAATTGCACGTGCCATCTCACCACAGGATGGCATGTCTTCTAATGGTTTTGCCTGCAGATAGATACCGGGAGCAAAGTTTTGCTCTGCGTATTGAGCAAACTTCTGAAATTCAGACAAAGGCAGTCAACCACAGATGACACCCCTCGCCCTGCCCAGAGGATCAATTCCAACAACCTCTTTGAAACCAATTATTTGAATCTGAAGATGAAAATGAGCCAGGTTTTCCAAGTATCATCTGGGATTTCTGAGGAAAAATTGCTGCGGTGAGTAAATTTATAGCCAGAACCCTTTTTGAAAGCCAATTTACGCTTTTCTGAAACGTAACTCATAACACACAGGCTGTTTCAAGGAACATCCCATTGAGAAAACTCTTCCGGGGTGCAGAATACTATTTGCAATAGGTTTGTATATCAGAACAAATGTTTAACACGTCCTTAAACTTGCCCCAAATCCTTCCTCATCTCCTTGAATGCTTGGCCAGGCTGCAGAATGTCCAGCTAGAGGCTTAATGTTGAATACTAAATGACATCCCAGAGAGAGCCATATTCTCACCCGGGAGATTCGGGGCTGCAGTCAAAATACTCCACACCCTCCTCACTTCTCCACTCTAAACAGCCCAGTCCCAAAGTACTGTATCTGTTTGCTGTTCTTTATTACTGGTTCTAAAGAAACGTGTTTGTAATAAGCGGCCACCCCCTTAAGAAGAAAAGCCAATTTCTGAAAGTCCTGCAAGGATTCCCATCAGGAAACGCTGTCATCTAGTGGTTAACTATGTGAGCTGAATTCCCAAAGGATTGTTTGCTTGCTTAAAGATGGGGCCATGATGAATCTCCAGGCACATCCTGTCTGATAAGGCTCCTCAACCTCCTCCCTCCCCCCACCCCCACCCAGTTTAATCTCCACATTTAATCTCCTCACTTGCTGCCTGCAAGCATCCTGCATTGGCCACAAGAAACCATGACAGAGTCAATCCCGTCCCCCGTCCCCCCCGTTGACCCTGATCTTCTCCAAAGAAAGCCGCTCTGAAAACAGGCCTCCTTCCGCGTCCATCCTTCCATTATAGTCTGCGACAATGGAGGCAAGTGCCTCTGGTGAGAGAGAAGAATCCACAGCCGTTCTCGGATTTTGGCCGGATGTCCCGACGCACGCTGGCCACTTTCCGTTTTCCTTTTTTGGTTGGAGAGTGAATCCTAGGTTGGCCAAAGGTCCTTTGTGCACCAGAGCCAGCAAGAGTGGCAGAGGAAGAGATAAGAGTGAAGAAAGGGTGAGTCCAAGATGGCCGCGGGCGAAGGAGGCTGTGAGTCCCTCGAGCACCAACTGCTGATTCATCCCCCTTCCAAAGGTCGCTCCTGACTACCTGCCTCGCAGGCTGTGTGAAAGGCCTCATCAGAGTTGGTCAGAAAGCGGCGGCAGGTGCAGGCCACAGGTCTCTGTTGCTGTTTGAGCTGCATAAACAGGAGAAGCAAAGTTAGGTAAGACCACAGAATCATAGAGGATCATCTAATCTAATCCCCTGCAGTGCAGGAATATGCAGCTGTCCCTTACGAGGATCGAACCCACAACCTTCGCATTGTCAGCAACACACACTAACCAACCGAGCTATCCAGCTGATGAAAAGTGTGAAATGCCCCGGAGCAATCCACTCCACTATGGGGTGCTCTAGGTCATATCTCTATGGCCAGAGAAAGAAATATCGTATTTTTGGCTCCATAAGACTCACCTTTTTCCTCCTAAAAAGTAAGGGGAAATGTCTGTGCGTCTTATGGAGCGGATGTGTGTTCGATCGCTGGCTCCCTTTCTGGCCCCGCCCCCTTGCCCAGGCCTCCATTGCTGAATGTTCTGCAAACGGAGGCTGTTTGTTTCCCCAGCGACATGTGATGGGCTGATTAGATTATCTGTCTGGAAACTGTAGAAATGACTCCCTTTCCTTTCCTAAAGAAGCTGCAGAACTGTGAGTTAAACCCCATAAATACAGGATTTTTTCCCTTTGCAAAGTAAGCTCAACTACTTTGAGCTGATCCTCAAAAAAAATGGGGCTTTCCCCCTTTGCAAAAGAAGCTGCACAACTGTGAGCTGATCCTCCAAAATGCAGGGCTTTTCCCCTTTGCAAAACAAGCTGCACAACTGTGACCTGATCCCACCCCCAAAACAAGGCCTTTCCCCTTTGCAAAAGAAGCTGCACAACTATGAGCTGATCCTCAAAAAAATGGGGCTTTCCCCCTTTGCAAAACAAGCTGCACAATTGTGAGCTGATCCCCCCAAAAACGGGGCTTTCCCCCTTTCCTCCTCTAAAAACTAGGTGCGTCTTATGGTCAGGTGCGTCTTATGGAGCTAAAATACGCAAGTAGGCCGTAGGAAGTCCTATGATACACTATCCTGTGCTGCAGCATATGGAATCACAGGATCATAGAACTGTGATCCTAGGGTCATCTAGTCCGACCCCCAGCAGTGCAGGAATTCCTGATAGAAGGCTGTCCAACCTCTGTTTAAAAACCTCCAACAAAAGACAGCCCACCACCTTCCGAGGGAGTCCGTTCTAGCAGCCCAACAGCTCTTGTTGTAATGGAAGTTTGTTGTTGTTCAGTCGTTCAGTCGTGTCCGACTCTTCGTGACCCCATGGACCAGAGCACGCCAGGCACGCCTATCCTTCACTGCCTCTCGCAGTTTGGCCAAACTCATGTTAGTAGCTTCGAGAACACTGTCCAACCATCTCATCCTCTGTCGTCCCCTTCTCCTTGTGCCCTCAATCTTTCCCAACATCAGGGTCTTTTCTAGGGAGTCTTCTCTTCTCATGAGGTGGCCAAAGTACTGGAGCCTCAACTTCAGGATCTGTCCTTCTAATGAGCACTCAGGGCTGATTTCTTTAAGAATGGATAGGTTTGACCCTAATGGAAGTTAGGGTGCCTTAAAGGGCTGGAGAAATCCGGCTTCCCATTCTTTTCCCACCACATTTCCACACCAGTTTGCCTCTTCTTCTTTTTTTAAAGTCCTCGCATTTCTTATACATGTTTTTGTACGCAATTTTGCCCAATACACACATTTTTGCAAGCAATGATACTCGCTGATATGTGCAATTCTTTACCCCCCCCCCCCATACATGCATTTCTTTACACATTCTTTGGTTGAAGATCCACGATGCAGAATGTGGAGAAGTATAAACACTGAAGTGTCTTGTTCAGGGCATGGCAAATTGGGTAGCTTCACCCTGAAACCGACCTGAATTTCTCCCCCAATCTCTAACATCTTCAAATCCAGAAACCAGGCAGAGGAAAGAGAAAATGCAGGTGGCTCAAAGCTACATGCTGGAGATGGGACATTAGAAGGGAAGAGAGAAGACACCAGAATCCTTTCTCCACACCCCTGAAGTAACAGGAGGAGTCGGGGAAGATCACATTTTGCAAGGATGGGAGAGGAGCTCAAAGTGTCTTGGAGGCAGAGGCTGGGCATGCAAGTCAAGGACACATGCTTCACTTCCCCATCTGTCCCAGCCTCACCTCCATCACAAGTGGGCTCATGTTAACATGGCTGCTCCCTGGCTACACATGCCCGCGTGCTTTCTCTAGCTTCTTCCTTCGGTCTTCTGGGATCTCGTGCATGCTTATCCCGTGGTTGCTCGCCCTGGAAGCAGAGAGGAGAAACAGGGGATTCGTGTGGAGAAGGGGGCCGTGTCCCCCAAGAGCCCAGAACCCACCCTATTCTGTTCCAAAGCTGGATGTTCTGTTCCTTGTCCTCTTAACTTACCCTGGCTGTAGGTCAGGGGGTGTGGGGATAGGTTTGTTGAAGCCCGCGCGGCCTGTGAGCCAAAATGTCTCTTCAGTGCCTTTTCCCTGCGGAGAAAAAGAAAGAGGCTGATGCGGGTGCGAGGACATGTTTCGAGTGAACTCCCTGAGCACCAAGAGCAGCAGCCCAAAAAGAATCCTTGCAACAGGTGACACCAGAAGCGCTTTGCCAACTTCACCGACACAGCAGTTCCCAAGGCAGGTGCTACCTCCCCTTGTGGGGGGCAGTGGGATTACCTGGTGGGGTGGGCCTAAGAGGCAAGGGGGCAGCGGTGTGCTACGAATTTACTTCTAAACCACCTCTTAATGGTTCATGCCCAGGTGAGGGAATAACACCTTAAAGAGAAATGCAGCCAAGAAAGATATACAAGCTTAGTGTCCCAGTTTATTAACAGATAAGCGACAGCATCTCTAAGCCAAGAGTTCAGAGAACCACCAGTTAGGAGAACTGTGTCTGAGGCACATTTTAGCACAGCTTACATAGGGTTTTTCAGAAACATACAGGTTTTAGCTCATAGAATGTATACGTGAAAGGTCAGGGAGCTAAAACTGTCTTGCTTCACTTTACAGGTAGGTAGCTGTGTTGGTCTGCCATAGTCAAAACAAAACAAAAATTTAAAAAATTCCTTCCAGTAGCACTTTGCTTCACTTTGTTATTCTCATGCACCCATTACCTTGGGTGCTCTGGTCTTGTGACGCCTTAGAGTGCTCATTTCACTCACTTACCGTCTGTCTTCTTGACAAGCAGACATTCAAAAAGCCCTTAACATACCATTCCTATAGCTTCGCCCCTGGGAAGACTCAATGCAAGAACAGCTTGTCACATTCTGTTGCTACACTATGCAAGCAGCACTCAGAAATTCAGGGTGGGTCAGGGTTGAGAAGTCCACATAGCACAGAAGTCGTTAGAGCATCGATACACAGGTTCCATTACAGAGGGTAAATGCAGGGAATACAAAAGCACATACATTTTATTCAGTGCTAAATTCTATAAAGTGCTAGATGGGCTAACTAATTTCATAAAGCAGGGGAGGCACTGCAGGTGTAAAGGACTATCATCTTGAAAAGCTGATTATCACTGGAACAAGTTAATCCATTTTGCCAAATTACCGGTAAATACACTACTTAGTTGTAAATCAATTTTGAATAAATGTGCAATCAATGGTTACTGTTTTGAATTCCATTGTGTTATTATCTTCCTTAGTGGGTCGTGCAAACTGCTATTCTGAACAATGCTTTTTACAGGGTAGGGTAGGCGGCACTGGGAATGGGTTTATGCAACGGGGTGGAGGAGGCAGTGGCCCCAAACAGTTTGGGAACTGCTGATCTAGCAGTCCCAAAGCACACACAGGTGTGCCACCCACACTGGGGCTGCTCTGTTTGCTTCCCTGGCAGGGTAACCATCACCCATGGACACACATGCAAATGAAGGGGGCATATCTTTTGCTTGCCAGAGGGCTCCCCCACCCCCAATCCTAGGGATTTGGGACTGTTCTGCATCCTCTGAGTGGAGCTTTGACCAGAGATAGGAGGGAGAATTGGAGGGTCCTTGAAGTCGGAAGAAGCCCCTCCCTTGCCCCTGGTACCTTGAGCTCCGTCTTGCCTCGGAGGTCCAGCTTGAAGCCCTCCTTGAGGTCATGTAGGATCTGAACGGTGCGGATGTTGACGTGGATTCGATAAGCTGCAGAGACAACAGGTGGGGGAGTGAGATAGGGGTGCCTCTGAGAGACATAACAGCATAAGGAGAGTCTTCTGGATCAGGCCCATCTACTCCAGCATCCTGTTCTCACAGTGGCCAACCAGATGCCCGTGGGAAATCCACAAGCAGGATTTGAGCACATGAGTCCTGCTCCCTCCTGTGGCTTCCAGCAAATGGCTTCCAGATAGCCCTCTCCTCCTCCATGAATTTGTCTATCCCACTTTTAAAGTCATCTGGGTTGGTGGCCATCACTGCCGCCTGTGGGAGCAAGTTCCATGGTTTAACTTCACGCTGTGTGAAGGAGGACTTTCTTTTATCCATCCTGAATCTTCCAACACTTCATTGGCTATCCATGAGTTCTAGTGCTATGAGAAAGGGAGAAAACCCTTCCCCCCCCCCAGACCAATGGCTGGGATTCCAAAACCAGGGGAAGGGGCACGCCGTAGAAGGAGACCACATGCTTAGTGTGCGAAAGGTCCCAGGTTTAATCCCCAGCATCTCCATGTGAGGCTGAGAAAGAGCCGCTGCCTGTCAATGCCACCATGGATCGAAGCTTCATACACAGCAGAGGCCCTGCCACTGAGCTATGGCCCTTCCTCGAATTTCCATTTGTTCCCTCATCTATCGCCATAAAGCCTGATGGCTTTTTTAATGATTGCCTTTTCTTCGTATGTTTGTTGGAAGCCACCCAGAGTGGCTGGGACAACCCAGTCAGATGGGAAGGTTGTAAGAAATATAATATTATATATATATATAATTATTATTAAGGGCATCCCAAGATGGTCAGCCAAGCCCATCCAAATTGGGCAAACTCCATCCCCAGCAGGAACCCCTCCCCCTGCAGCCCCCCCCCCGGTCTGGGCCATGGGCTACTCACGCAGTCCTGTGGACTCCATCCGTGAGGCGGTGTTGACTGTGTCCCCAAAAAGACAGTACCGTGGCATCGTCAGCCCCACCACACCAGCCACGCAAGGCCCTGCCAAGGGAAACAGATCAGCCTTGAGCTCAGAGGTTTCTTCAACCTTAACAGCTCTCCCCATCACCTCTCCCCTCCTGCCCAGTTGAGCTCTCTTCAGAAGAGCCGAGTGAGAGTGGATAGGGCCACGAAGTACAAGTGGGTCCCTATGGCTGGAGGTTATTGGCACTGCTCTGCAGCAGCCCTGCCTTTGTGACAGCCTACCTGAGTGTAGGCCGATGCGGATCCGTACTGGCACATCTGGCATGTGACGCATCCTGAAGGTGCCGACAGCACTGAGGATGTCCAGCGACATGTTGGCGATCTCACCTGCGTGCCGGTTGCCGTTGCGCTTGGGCAGCCCGGAAGCAACCATGTAGGCGTCGCCAATGGTCTCCACCTGTTGGGAGAAGCCAGGTGGAGATAGAGCCCGTCCTCAGGGGAAGAGGCCATGGATTCAGGGGAAACATCAAGCCAGGAACAGGGCCTGGTCTGAGAACCAGGCTTTGCCATTCCCGCCCCCCCTCCTCAGTAGAGTTCCTGGTGCCAGCACCTCTCCGGCCTGAAGAGGTCACGTTGCCCTCCCACACTGGGTTCCAGCTCAGAGCGCGCAGCAGAACCCAGAGCTCCACTGCGCTGCTGGAGGCAGCAGCTTCTGAAACAGGCTGGGCTCCTTTAAGAGGAGATGCTCCACCCACCTAGCTGCCCAGAGGAAGTTGCAGTCCTAGCTAAGGCTCAGTCTGGATTCCCTGGAAAGAACTTCCACAAGCCTGCCAGCATGGGTGTACTTGGAGCTCTCCAGGGTGCTAACCACCTTGCTGCTTTGCCTTTAAGGATGTTGACCTCTGTTTTATCAGACCTGCATCTATCATCTGCGTTGACTGACCTTTGCTTGACCTGACTTCACCTCCTGGATCCTAAATTTTTACTAGCAAGATGTGACCTGTTTGTCCCTGGACATATCTATATCTAGCCCATTCTGCACTCAGGCTAAGATCCTGTCCCATGTTCAGGACAGAACCCTAGTAGGGGTTGAGTCCATGAGAAAGAGGCTCCCCCAGTTGCCAGAGGGCCAGGGAAACCTAGGACATGGGTAGGCAAATTAAGACCCAGGGCCCGGATGCGGCCCAATCGCCTTCTAAATCTGGCCCGCGGACGGTCCAGGAATCAGCATGTTTTTACATGAGTAGAATGTGTCCTATTATTAAAAATGCATCTCTGGGTTATTCGTGGGGCCTGCCTGGTGTTTTTACATGAGTAGAATGTGTCTTTTATTTAAAATGCATCTCTGGGTTATTTGTGGGGCATAATAATTTGTTCATTCCCCCCCCCAAAAAAAATAGTCCGGCCCCCCACAAGGTCTGAGGGACAGTGGACCGGCTCCCTGCTGAAAAAGTTTGCTGACCCCTGATCTAGGAAATGGACCCTGAAGAACATCCCCCTCCTGATCATCACTAGGAAGCCATTCAGGAGCCCTAGAATCATCCTCCCCTCCAACTAACTCAAGGCCCAGCCACTTCCCAGCCAATATGAGTTTTGCTTGGCAACACTAAGCATCTGTGTCGTCCTTTTCCTTCACATCCCTTGGATCCTCCAAGCCCCACCCTTTCTCTGCCCTCCTGCCCTCAGTAAAAGTGGCTGACAGAGCCGACAGGTCTGTACCTTATAGACATCATGGGAGCCGATGATGGCATCGAAGAGGGTGTAAAGGTCATTCAGAAGGTCGACCACCTCAATGGGCTCACTCATGGCTGAGATGGTGGTGAAGCCCACAATGTCACTGAAGTACAAGGTCACCTCTTCAAAATACTCTGGTTCCACTGGTGCGCCAGTCTTCAGGGCCTCCGCTACTGAACTGAAGGGGTGACAAGTAGAAATGTCAGCCAGTCTCTCCTTGGGATAACCAGAAATTAACAATTAACTATATTTTTTTAAAAAATAGCTTTCCCCAATTTCTCTCCAAATTCTAACCCAAGCTTAGCAATGCTCACTGCTTGCAGAACATATTTTATCACAGCAAAGGAAGGAAGGGGCAGCAAGAAAAATCCTTGCTTCACAGCTCAGAAGGGAGCTCAGAAAGGGGGAGCAATAAAAAGGGTGGGAAACTTTGAGGAAAGCTGGGCGGGGGTTTTTTTACACATTAAAAGAAAATCAGAGAAAGAGCGGATGGAGAGAAAAAATGAGGACCAAAAAAACACACACCCTGAAATAAAGAAGGAGATGAAATAACAGCTAGGGTATAAGAGAACAGACTGAAGGAGAGAGACTCCAAACAGGTTGTTGCACTGAGCTGAGCCAGGAAACAGACTGAGCCTCAACAGGAAGAGAGCAGAAATTTCTTCTGTAGACGTTTCGGGCATTTCCTGTACCCGACCTGCAAGGCAGGCGACACAACCCACTTGGAGACCTCTTACATGCGCAGGTGAACAGGCAATTCCCTCACTTCTAGGAAGGTGAGGCCATCAGGACATGCTCTGGTTGCCCCACTTAAGCTCCGCACATAATTTCCACAGACTCACGGGGGCAACATCTGCGTTAACAACTTGTCTGTCTTTTGCTTCTCAACCTCCAGCTCTTCCGTTCGCTCCCGGATCAAGTCCTCCAAGTTGCTGGAGTACTGCTCCAACATCCGTAGCATGGAGTCAATTATGTTTGTCTTCCGACCTTTGTTGATGCTCTTGAACTGCAGGAGAGGGACAGAAGGGGCATTAGGAGGCGACCTCCCTACCCTCTGGGATCCTGGCAAATAACTACTCCTGAGGCCCACTCACCTGGTCAAAAATCTGGTTGATGTTTGGCCTTTTCTCAGGCTGCTCGCTCCAGCACTGCTTCATCAACTGAATGCACTCCATCGGGGCTTGGTCTACCGAAACAGAGGGCCGGCAGAGTGGGGGCGGCTTTTCTACTTTCTTGATGATCTCTGTCGGACAAGGAAAACAATTCGCTTCTGTCCTGGGCAGGCCAACTCCCCTCCACTCTGCAATCACTCCATAAACTCCATTACTACCCTGTTTCACACAGCACTCTGTGTTTCAGCAACCAAAACCCTAGACCAGGGCCTGTCCTCTCCATGTAATCAAGACCAGTCACCCTGCACCCTTCCTTAACTCCCGCCATGTTTCTGCTCCATTTGACTCGGGGGCCAGCGCGTTAACTCGCCTACCCGCCACAGCAACCCTGCTCAACTCTCCAAACCAAACCAATATGATGGCCATCTTCAAATATCTTAAGAGCTGCCCCATGGAATACAGAGCAAGCTTGCTTTCTCCTGCCCTGGAGGGTAGGACACAGACCAATGGCTTCAAGTTACAAGAAAGGACATTCCGACTGAACATTAGGAAGAACTTTCTGACAGTAAGAGCTGTTCGACAGTGGAATGGACTCCCTTGGGAGGTGGTGAGCTCTTCTTCCTTGGAGGTTTTTAAGCAGAGGTTGGATGCCATCTGTCATGGATGCTTTAGTTGCGATTCCTGCACTGCAGGGAGTTTAGCTAGATGACCCTTGGGCTCCCTTCCAACTCTATGGTTCTAACTTTTCCATATTGAAGGCAGCATGACCAACTCCAGGGTGACCCTCTAATCCTCACCTGGCAAAGTTTGCTATGGAAAAGCAATGTGGTAATGCCATGTTACATGGGATGGGCCCGTTGTTCAGGAGCAGAGCCTCTGCTTGGCATGCAGAAGGCCCCAGGCTCCAAAATAGTCCCACAGACAGGGAAAGGTTGGGGATGGGAGCTGGTCTGTCACCACCAATCCCTGCCCTTTATATACCTTCAGGGGTCATGTCCAGCATGCAATAGGGGGCAGCACGACATATGACTTCCTGCATAATTATGGAGATACTGAAGACATCTCCCCGGAAGGAGCCTTTCCGCTCCTGGGATGGGTCTCGCAGTAGCTCGGGCGCTGTCCATAACCGGTCTAGAAGGGGGCATGGAAACAAAAATCAAGCACTTTGCTGCATCCATCTTACCCAGCCTTCTCTGCCTCTCATTCCCTGCATCTGCAGGTATTCTCTATAGCTCCACTGGTCTGCCCCTTTATTATGGGTTCCCTCTCCAAATCTAACAAGGGGAGCAAAAACCTGCAGCCTCCTCCAAGGCCAGCGATGGAGACTTCCTCACTCCTCTCTTATTCAGCCACTGGCTGCTTGAAACACAGTGGATGTGTGTACCTGAGTTCTGCACCCCCTTGCCAAAAACCTGCTTCCGAAGTCCCTGTTAAAATTGCTGTGAATAAAGGTGTATCTGAAGAAGTGTGCATGCACATGAAAGCTCATACCAAGAGCAAACTTAGTTGGTCTCTAAGGTGCTACTGGAAGGAATTTTTTTATTTTGTTGTGAATAAAGAGTGTAACTTGAAATGTTTGGGCACTGTTTCTCTACAGACACCTAAGGTTCAGCTTCCTTTCATAACTTAGAAAATGCACAGGTGGATGCAATCTTTGCTGATATCTATATTTCTCGTTGACAGGCTGGCAAAATCCCTACTTGACAGATTTGGCCCAGGGGGCTGTTTGCCGCTGATCTCTAATCTATATTGAACAATTCCATGGAAAAACTGTGCCAGCCAGTAGAGCAATATATGTCACTGCTTTTAAAAAGCATTTCATAGCAAGGAGCAGCAACGACACCTTCCCTGCTTACCAAAGCTCTCGGCAACATACCCCAGACTTTGTATTTGCCTGTCTCCCTTCCCCTTCCCAGGTCCCAACTTCCCCTGCTAACCCTCTGGGTTCGGTGTATCTTGCGTGATCTTCTGGGCCACCAACAGCTCATTGTAGCCATGGTCTGTGACTTTGAGGACGAAGCGGCCGTCCACCACGCAGTTACGAGACTTCAGCCGCCCGTGTGGGAAGTCATGGTGGTGAAGGTATTTCATCCCCTAGAGAGCAGAGTGAGGGAAGAAAGGGGTGAAGAGTCTGCTCACAGCTCCACTCTAGTGGCTTGGATCTCCTCCCAAGAAAAGCAGCACCCATTTCTCTTCTTCCTCCCTCCTACTGCCAGGACATCTTCTAAGCCAGCCTTTGCCAACCTGCTGCCCCCCAGATGTTTTGGACTGGAATCCCTACAGCTCGTCCACACTTCCACTTGCCGTGCCTAGAAAACATGGATCCAAGCAATTTCCTGCTTGCCCCATGCTTTCTAGGCACAGGTCTGAGCGGATTTGCCTTTGCCCTGCTGCTATTCCCTAGAAAACCTGTGCTATCCCCATGGAAAACCCTATTGCCATTTGTTCCAATTCAGCGATAAACGGTGTGTTTTCCCGGGGGAAAGTGGTAGGGAAAAGGGAAATGTAGATGAGCTTCTAGGCTTTCTGGAGCTGATGGGAGCTGTAAAACAACTGGAGTGCAGACTGGTCTAAGCCAATCCAGATGTTTTTGACAAATAGACCAGGAGGTTTGGGCAACATTGTCCAGCCTGCTGGACTGCGTAAGTTGGAAAACCTACAAAATTATTCCTATTATACTGCCCGCCCACCCACCTGTGGTGGATTCTCCAATACGATTCTGCCAAAAAGTTTCCCTTGTGTTTATATCACCTTGTTCTATAGAACACCGCTGACTTCTCTGTTAGGAAAGCAAGACCCCCGGATACTGCAAAATCCAGATGGATTGGGGAAAAGACACAGGTCAGCAGTAGAGTATCTGTTTGGCTTGTATAAGGTCCCAGGTTCAGTTACAGGATGGGAATGTCACTGCCTGCAACCCTGCTTGTGGGCTTTCCCAGAGGCACCTGACTTGCCACAGCAAGAAGGAAGATGCCCAACAAAAATGAACTGTGGTCTGATCCAGCAGGACTCCGTGGTTTCTGTTATGTGTTCAGTGGTCTGTGTTTGCCTGAGCTTGAGTCTGGACTAAGGATTCTGAGCTCCTGTGTTCTGATTCGATACATGGTGTCCAATCACAGAACGTTTCAGGATTTGGGCCTCTGCCATTGGCCCTTGAACTCTGAGTCGTGATTCGCAGCGTGGAAGTTTAGACAGCCAATCACGTTGGGAGGGGGAGGGGCCCAGGTTTTCGGGAATGTATATAAGCAGTTGCTTTGCTCCTGTTTCCCAGTTATGTAGTTCAATAAAGGTTCTTGATGTTATCATTGTGTCTTGCCTCGTGGGAACCCACCTACACTTCAGTTTGCTTTCCTGTTCCCATCAGAGATGCCCTGCTCCTCTTCATGCCAAGTTCCCAGCCTGGCATTACCTACCCACCTAGATCCCAAAAACCAGATCGCTAGATCCCTCTCCCCCAAGCACCTTAATAAGGTCAAGCAGCAAGGACGACTTGAACATCCAGTCCAGCTTCATGTCCTCATTTTGGATTAGATCCTCAAGGCTGCCACGTGTGCAGTGCTCTGAGACCACGGCAAAGATCCCGCAGTCGTGGAAGAAGCCCAGGAAAAGGTTCACATTTTCGTGTCGCAGGTCCCGGAGCTGAAGGTGAGGGAAAGTAACAAGAACGGAGGGATGAGAGGAGGAAGACCCCGGAGGATAGGGCTTGTTGGATGACCGTCCAGTAGAGGGCGCTGTGCATTGTCCTAGTGGTCAGGTTGGGAATTGCACTAGTGTGATTGCCTCACCCACTGAAGCAGCAGCGTTCCCCAATGGCCACAGAGAGTAGTGCAAGAGCACTGACCTTTAAGAACGCTGTTTTGGTGGCAGGTTTGATTTCAGTGTGCTTTTCGCCTGGGAATTTCTTCAGCCACACCCAGTCACCCTGGGAAGGAAGACAAGGGAGGGCATGAATGGTCGCCCTCTTAAGACAATGCATCTGAAAGAAGGAAGACAAGCACACAAACCCTCCCCACAGCCTGAAAGGCTCACAGAAGGAAGGGGGAACAGGTAATATATATATATATATATATATATATATATATATATATATATATATATATATATATATATATATATATATATATATATATATATATATATGCATTTAAGCAAGAGGAGTGGAGAGTGAAGCAAGGAATGAACAGAACACAACCCCAGAGAGACCAAGAAAGGCAAATTGGCCCAGGCAAGCTAACAGGGACCTCTTAACCCCTGAGAGAAAGAAAATGGCAAGGCAAGGGGGTCTTGCAAAGTAACAGCAAAGCAGTTATCTTATACTCTCGAATTCTTCACAGACTGAGACTGCCAGGGTACCTGAAAGACAACCTCCCTTCCACAAGATCATCTTCAGGCACCTCTCTCAAAGTGCCCCACATCAGGTGAGGTGCAGTAGGTGGGTATGGTAGACAGGACATTTTGGGTGGTATGGAATGCCCTCCCTGGAGAAGTTCACCTGGCACCCATCCTTTTATTTCTCCAGGCCTTTTAAGGTGCAATCCTGTACTGGAGTGATGGTGATGGAGGGGCTTTAGGATTTATTTTGGCGGAATGCCAGATCCAGTAGTGGAATGCCAGACAGGCCACTGTTGTGACAGATACACCAATATACTGTCTGTGGAATGGCCAAAATGGGACGGAGTCATAGGTGGGATGTGGGCACCATGGGGGCAAGAGAAAACGTAGACTGTATCCAGTACGCCTTCAATTCCCTATGGCTGTAACCTGGCCAATGGTGGAACTTTGCTGTGTTCTACCCAGGTAAAGGTAAAGGGACCCCTGACCATTAGGTCCAGTTGTGTCCGACTCTGGGGTTGCGGCGCTCATCTTGCTTTATTGGCCGAGAGCCGGCGTACAGCTTCCAGGTCATGGGGCCAGCATGACAAAGCCGCTTCTGGCGAACCAGAGCAGCGTACGGAAACGCCGTTTACCTTCCCGCCAGAGCGGTTCCTATTTATCTACTTGCACTTTGACGTGCTTTCGAACTGCTAGGTGGGCAGGAGCAGGGACCGAGCAACGGGAGCTCACCCCATCGCAGGGATTCGAACCGCCGACCTTCTGATCAGCAAGCCCTAGGCTCAGTGGTTTAACCCACAGTGCCACCTGGGTCCCTCATTCTACCCAGGACCTGATGCAAATAATTTCCTCCCCTTTTACTGCAACCAGGGGTGGGGGGAAGAAAAACTAGCCCCATATCATTGACTACATTGCCACGGCACAGCATATGGTGTAACTCCAACACCCAATGACAGCACAACACTGCCAGTATATAATCCCCACACAGGGAGAGACCATAACTCAAGATGGCAGGGAGCGTAGCATGGGGCTGGATCTTTCTGGCTCATGTTGTGCATGCTTAGTGCTCACAGGCGGGAACTCTGGTGCAGGGGGCTTTAAGGAAAGGGGCACTTTGTGTAAAAAGTGGGGGGGGGGGGCTTTGCAAGAAGCTTGCATTCCAAGAACACGTGTGATCTGAAGCGTGTTGCTAAAACTTCTCCTAGAACCCTCGGGAAGACCAGGACAGGGCATCCTGCACAGGTGAGCCAGTTTGGGAAGTGGAGGATGCAGCCTTTGCTAACCTGGTGCCCTTCAGTTCTTTTGGACTACAACTCAATTCAAAAAAGGACTTAACCTCTGGCACAAGCCATGCCTGGTTATTCATACATGCAAGACTTGTACTTCTGCATCAGCCTCCCCTAAACTGGTGCCTGATGGGGCTTGTAATCCAAAACAAATGGGTGGCGCCAGCTTGTGGGTGGCCGATGCCATGTGCAACTGCTATAACTGTCTCCTCCCATGCCCTCATCCCTTTGCCACTGTGTCTTACCTGAACTACATTGCTTCGACAGTCTTCCTTCCTTGCCCACCTGCGGAAATAGCAGGTAGCAGGATGCCCCTGCATGCTCTCTTCTGGCAAAAGCCAGGCACGCAAACCATTGCCACTGCTGGCCAACCACTTATGCTCCCTTCCTGCCTCACAGGAACCACACCTCAGATGCATGGAGCAGGACAAACAGGGGGAAGGAGTTCAGCCCCGATCACTACAGTCTCCCCCTTAATGGCACAGTGGAGAGGAAGGCAGGGGCATGAGCGGAGGCAGGGCTGCATTCCCATGTGGCCCCACTCCCTCTTCTCCCCTTGACTGTGTATACATTAAAATGCAGCTACATCGTTCTTTTCCTCAATTCAGACTGAAGCTACCGGTATTTTGCAGAGAAATCTATCAAAACACAGTATTTCATAAGAAATGGCGGAATATATATGGATTGCGGCTAACGTTTGGTGTACCTCATTTCCCAAATCAGTGCTGGGAGCGTACAGGATGCAGTCTTACACTCCCTTCACAAGGCAAAGGTACAGGATCCATCCTACTCCCTGTTCTGTGGAGGCCAGGAGGGAGTCCCACAGTGAATAAGTCTGTGCACATGCTCCCATTTACTCTGCATCCACAGCAATTCCACGGCTGGTTTGGGAAGCTGTGTAAACAGGAAATCCATACCTATCCTCAAAATTTGGTGAGTTAGGATCTGCTAGACCTGTTTTTTTTCCATAAATGTATTTAGCTTGGTTTTCTTTATGTTTTTATTGATTGTGTTTACGGCAATTGGTTTTAGTCCTTCTACTGTGTTTGTAAATATATTTAAGTCATTTGTATGAGCAAATCAACTAAGTAATAATGATAATAATAATGGTAATATCCTGCCATTTCTTATGAAATACTGCATTTTTATACATTTTACCTTAAACCAGCTTTGCGCTGAACTGGAAATATATATATATATACAGTATATGAATGACCTAGCCACATTTTAAGCAGGTAATATGCACACAGTCCGACTTGTCCAATCTGTGAACTATATCAGGTGAGACACTTGACCTTCCAATCTGTGAATTTAGCACAAGGCAATCATTGCACCAGCCTTTCCCATCTCCCAGGTCTACCCCACGGAACAAAAAAAACCTGTGTTTCTCAGCAATGCTTCTAAGGTCGCTATGGCATATGTTTTAGTACTAATCAAAATACCTTGCTACTACCTTGCCCTGCCCCTCCTCAGCATAGAAGTTTGCCAAGCCAGCATGCATTGTGTGATCCTGCTAAGATATCTGGTTTCCCACAGCCAGATTCTCAGGTCACAGAGGCAGAAATGGGAGCTGGAAGCCATTTGGATTCGCCACACTCAAGGGTAATCCCCCTCTAAAGTCTTCCAATATTCAGTTCAACAATATTACTTTCCCCACCTTCCAAAAATCTTACAACAAAATAATTCAGGAATGGGATTAATAATTATTCCCCATAACCAACTTTTTTAATACAAAAAAAATGTAGCATTTCTTGTGATTTTCAGTAGTAAAGTCTTTCCTTCCTTCTATTTCTAAGCAAACCTCCACAATAACCATTCTGAGGACACCAGAAAGGTCTTCTAGGTAAACCAACAAAATAACACTGAGTTGGTGCACTAACAGATGTGCACCTCTCTAGGAACCAATTTTGCTACAAGGTACCGTAATTTGCAAAACGAGGCAGGGAAATTTGCAGAAAAAGGGTGGGCAGGGAAAGGCTTTTGAAGCACCCATGGGATTAGGATGTAGCCAGCCATCCTGCAAAGCCGGAAACAAACAAAAAGCTTGTTTAGGGCCCCTGTGTGCTACAGAACAGAAGGTGTTTGCTTATTCACACGCCTTACCCATGAAGCAAAGACTGGGCAGTGGGGGGGGGGGGCAGTCTGGTTTTTACATCAAAACCTCCCTGTGGAATTTACCTGCCCAGATTATTGACAGTGAACTGGGCTGGGAGGAAAGACAGGATGGGGGCAAGTTTGTCTCCTATCACACGCACACTCCCTTTCGATTACAAATTTCACATCTCGTTTGCACATGCACACATGCACACACGCAGAGAGAGTGGGGGGGAAGAGTCCTCTGCACACTAGGGGGAAATATCTTAGGTACTGTATGATTTCTATGTTCAGAAGCTGTCACCAGTAATTTAAATAAGCAATATAGTCCATCCCTGAAAATATTCCTAAGAATTGGGGCGGCAACATTTAAGTTGCATTTACTAATCTTAGATGAAACTGTTTAATCAAGTGAAAAGGCAGCTATGATTAAATCAGGCAACACTTCCTTTTTATAGGTTGAATGTTTCAATATAAAAATTTAAGAAGTGCAGATGGCAGAGGAGGTATCTTCCCTACCACACACAACTTTCATTTTACACCCGGAGGGAATTCCTCTTCTAAGAACATGCCTGTTGAGACCCGTATATGTATGTACAATGAAGGATAGCAGACTAATGAAATCAGTTGTAGCGTACTGATTAAATGTGCAGACATTTGCAAGTGTGTGCAGATTTAATCAGTTGGTTACAACTTATTTGATTAGTTAGCTAAGATTACTTTAAAGGGTGTGACAGCACTGTTAAGAATGGAATCATCTATGCTGGTCGTAGGTTGTAGGTTTGGGCCTGTATTCCACAGCCAAGGTGAAGTGACCCCCTCAGGCGGCAGGATCCATGGGGGCAGCAGATACCAATGTGGATCTCATACCCACCAACATTTCTCCAGTGAAAATAGGTAAAGGTAAAGGAACCTCTGACCATTAGGTCCAGTCATGACCGACTCTGGGGTTGCGGCGCTCATCTCGCATTATTGGCCGAGGGAGCTGGCGTACAGCTTCCGGGTCATGTGGCCAGCATGACAAAGCTGCTTCTGGCGAACCAGAGCAGCGCACGGAAACACTGTTTACCTTCCCGCTGCAGCAGTACCTATTTATCTACTTGCACTTTGACGTGCTTTTGAACTGCTAGGTTGGCAAGAGCAGGGACCGAGCAACGGGAGCTCACCCCGTTGCGGGGATTCGAACCGCTGACCTTCTGATCGGCAAGCCCTAGGCTCTGTGATTTAACCCACAGCACCACCCGCGACCCCCAGTGAAAATAGAGACATCCTATTTCATAATAATGCTTAAAAAATTCTTACTTGTACCCCACCCATCTGCTTGGGTTTCCCCAGCTACTCTGGATGGCTTCCAACATATATAAAAAAGCATCACACGTTAAAACAAGTTTCCTATAGAGGGCTGCCTTCAGATGTCTTCTGAGGGTTGTATAATTACTTATCTCCTTGGCTCGAAGGTTGCATAACTCTACACCCTCCAACATTTCTCTGATGAAAAGAGGGACATCCTAAGGAAAAGCGGGTCTTTCCAGGATCGAATGAGAAACTGGGACGACTTCTGTAAACTGGGACGAATTCACCTATAATCAATCAATCAATCTCTCTCTCTCTCCACACACACACACACACACACACACACACACACACACACAAATATTTTTCCAGCAAACCACCAATCTGAACCTGTTTTCTACCTCCCATTTCAATCCTTGCCAATACCTTCTCCCCAGAGGAGGCAGTATGGCCTGCAAGTAGGGGGATGGGGGGGATGAAGTAACAAGTGCCATAGCCAACTTTTTTCCTCCTCTCATTTTTGAGAGGAGGGAAAAAAACCCTAACACAACAAAATGCATGAAAGCTAAAAAGGTCAAGTGAAAGAGGAGCATCAAACTTTTTGGGGTGAGGGGAAGGTGTAAAAACCAAACTGAAAGGCAGAGCAGACTGGCAAAAAGGCACAACTTAAAAGGGCCTTTTGCCAAATGGGACTTACCTGGACCGCGGCTATTACGCCTTGGCTGTTAAACAAAAGGAGGAGCAAGGGGAGTTGGCTGGTGAATTTTGGCTTGTCCTCGCCCTAAGGATAGCAGGAAGCAGGCGGTCAAAAATAAATGATGCTGGTGGTGGGTGGAAGGGGGTAGGGGTGGGGGCAGAAAGGGAGGGCAAAACCCAGAAGGACAGGTATATGAACTGGGGTGGGGTGCTCCCTCAACTCTCTCTCAGCTGGGCCTGATCAATGGGAGTTCATAATTACGAGGGGGACTCTGAGCATGTGCTAAGTACATTTCAGTGACAGCCTGCCCCGCCCTCCAACAAGCAATGCTGGAGATTGGAGCAATGGGCTCAAACCCCTCTTTAGGGATTAAACACTGAACTCTCTCAGCAAACTGTAGGATGGGAACCAGGTGTGTAGAGCTGTGGGGCCGGGGAAGGCAGCAGTGAGCTGGAGATGGGTGCACTTACAGTGGCAGGCACACAGTGACGGTGCCATGGCTAGGCTCACAAGGATCATTAAAGATGCCTTGGAATTTTGCACAAAAACACACTGGTGTCAGAGCAGGCTTAAGGATCCTTGTGTGAGGCAGTGCTACCACCCCAGAGAGATTGTGGGGAGAGGGGAGGCATAGCCTCTCAGCTGTGTTCACTTAAGCCACATTCACACCAGGTATTTAAAGCAGTGCTCTTCAACCTTGGGTCCCCAGATGTTGTTGGACTCCAATACCCATAATCCCCAGTCAGCTTAGCCAATGGTCAGGGATGATGGGAGTTGTAGTCCACCAACATCTGGGGACCCAAGGTTGAAGTACACTGATTTAAAGCACCACGGTACCACTTGAAAGAGACGTGGCTTCCCCCAAAGAATTCTGGGAGTTGTAGTTTGTTAACCATTCCCAGAATGGTTTGGCGATCAGTCCCTCTTCTTGGGGAACTCTGGGAATGGTAACTCTGTGGGAGGAAAAGCATTCTCCGGACAACTCTCAGCACCTCCCAGAATTCTTTGCGGTGGGGGAACCATGACTGCTTAAAGTGGTATCCTAGTGCTTTAATTCATATGCTGTGAATATGACCTTTATAGTAATTAACATGGACTTGGGGCAGAGCACCACAGACCCCAGGGCTGGATTATCGCCAACAGGGAAACAACTGCTTCTAGAGAAGGGCCTGTTGCCACGGCTTCCTGGTTTCCTAGCAACAGCCAGCAGAGGCACACTAGGCTGCAGCCTCCCGGCCATGACCAGAGGGGTCGCAACCCTAGCCTCCGTAACATCCCAATCACGAGCCCAATAAGTGTGGTTGAGTACCGAGGCGGGAAGGAGAGGGGGTCCAGCCACACATCACTTCCTGACCAATGTGGTGCAGGGAAAGGTGATGAATTGGGGTACGGGGGAGCAAGCAAGGTCTCCAGGGAGGAGGGAGCAGTGCCGGCAAGCAGAGCCACGCTGAGATCAGTGGCGGGAGCTGCAGGAATCAGTGAGGTCACCCTTCACAGAGGGATGTACCTGGGCATGCTCCCTGAACATGTAAGCCCCTCCAGCCCCCTACCGCTGAGCCAGTGGCAGCCCACTGCCCCTCACCAGTCACTGAATGTGGGGTTGCTGTGCTTCGCTTTCTTTTTACAGGGCATCCACACTATGCCGCAGCTGAGGGCAAAGGCCCAGGTTCTATCTGCAATGGCGTCTTTCTCACTATAGGCATCTTCCTATGGTATCCTGGGTTTTGCCTGTGGTTCTCCTGTCTCTTCTGTGACCTCAGGAAGGCCTACTCTTTTTTTTTCCTTCAAAAGAGGCATTCCTGCTTTTCACACTACTTTTCTGACTTAAAAAAAGAAAGGTGGGGTTTTGTCATGGGCATTAATCAGGCAACTGAACCTACTATACCTCAGCCTTTTGCAGTGGGCAACATTATTAAATCCTTGTTTGTTTTTGAACTCTATCTTTTAATTAGTGCCAAAATGCTTTTCTAGCTATGTTTTTCTTAAAATAAGACCAGTACAGTGCTACAACCCCCATGATGCTATATTAAAAATAAAAATTTAAAAAAGTATTTCATTTTGACAAATACCAGCACAGTGTAAAACTTCTCATAAGAAGTAATGCAGTTGAGAGCAACAGGCATGTTACATTTTCAAAGCACATCACATTTCATGTCAGCTGTAATTACTCAATAATTTAATTAAAAAATTATAGCCAGAAAAGCCCTTCAGAACTAATTAAAAGAGCAGTTGGGGGGCGGGAACAGATGGGTTTATAAAATGTTTCCCACCACAAGGGTTATACTGAGTGTGTTCTGAGCTTCAAATGACACGCCTACCGTGTGGACAGGGCATAGTGGGATTTACACAAAGAAAAGGCACAATATTCTAGGTGGTGGAGGAAAGTCAATTGCAATTCCGCTTGTAGCTTACAAGGGAAGAGCAATGATTGGATAGTGGCAGGAGTCACCAATCAGGAAGCAGCCTCAGCCTCTCAAAATGGCACCCGTCATGCCAGGAAGTGGGCGATGGCTGGAAAATGTAAAATGGCAAGGACCCTGGGAGAATAAGTTTCATAACAAAACACCATTATATAAAGGTGAAGGGAGATTCAGCAGTGCGGCAAACTGAGCCCAATGAAAAAGGATGTGTGTGGAATAGAACTGCTTAGAATGAGTGGAAGGAGATGGCTTGGAGTCACCATCTAAACCTGCCACCCAATTTTAGTGCATTCTTTCCAGCCTCCACCCATCCACAATGATGACATCAGTGCTGGCACTGCCCCAGGAAAGGCTGCTGGCAAGAACACCATCTGCGCCTCCTGAGGAAATGGCTTTGCACCAGAGGCTTCTCCTGGCCCACCCACTAGTAACTGGGAAAGAGGGAGGGTGCAGGACTAGGAACTGTGAAGGAGGGGACATGCTTTTACCTCAACCACAGCCATGTTGCTGTTTTCTGCATTTGCCACCACACTCTTGAGGCTTTTCATGTCCGACATACTCTTTCGACTGTCGTCCATTTTCTGGGGGGATGAAGAGGGGAGAAGAACCATGAACTAAGGAACAGCTTTCTTATTCTTAACTTGGACCTTTATCATACAGTAATGACCCTTGGCCAATACCGCAGCCCTCTAACATGGCATCCGCGTTCTCAAACAGTTCTGGCCCGACCATCATACCCATCCAACGTCTGAAGGCGAGAATCTGCTCCTACATAACCAAAGACAGCAGTCTTTTCTGCCCGTTGTCCTTTATTTCAGTTGCATGCAGCAACCATCGTAGAAACCTTGAATTACTATTACTCGCATTGCCCGTTTTGATCCCTCTCTGACTTTGGAGCACTGCATCTTGCCAGCCTCTCCTTAGTCTCCTCAATGGTCCCTCCCACAGAGACAAACTCCTCACCTTCTTGCTGTTCTGGTTATGGATGAAGGTCAAGTCATCCATGGTGAGGACAAGCTTGTCGGGCCCCTTCATTAGCTGGGCATGCTGAAACTGCCGCCTGTCAGAACCAACGACACGAGCAGAGCAGAAATAAAAAATGGCCGTTCGTAAAGATAAAGCACGCAGCACGGGGAGGTCCCGAAATCCAAAATGTCAGCTGGTAGCTGTTGTCCAGCAGACCTAGTCGCCAGGGGTGTTTGCGTAACTCACCTGAGATGGAAAGCAAGGGCAGCTCCACCCACCATCAAGCAGAAAGCCAGGAGGAATATGAGGAGGATAAAACTGGCATTCACCCCTGAAGGAGAAGGAGAAGAGTTACAGGTAGGTAGCCGTGTTGGTCTGCCGTAGTCGAAACAAAATAAAAAAAATCCTTCCAGTAGCACTTTAGAGACCAACTAAGTTTGTTCTTGGTATGAGTTTCCGTGTGCATGCGCACTTCTTCTTGGTATCTGAAGAAGTGTGCATGCACACGAAAGCTCATACCAAGAACAAACTTAGTTGGTCTCTAAGGTGCTACTGGAAGGAATTTTTTTATTTTGTAAGGAGAAGAGTGTTACCACTGGGGACTTCACTTCCAGGAAACAGACTTGAGAGTTTATTTCCAGCTCCAGCTCCAGCTCCATCAACATCTTCTCCTCGTCACATATGGGGAGTTCCATGCAATATCTCCACCCACCCACTGTAGTATTACAAATCCTGACAGAGATGCCTTTTGCCTTCTCCCCAGACTTTCCTTGTCTTCTCTTCCCTGCATGACTTTACCATAAGACACCCAAGCCTATGAAATCAACAGCTCCTTTCTCACCTTCCTAAAGCGCCATTATGGGCGCCATGATCTCACCCCCCCCAAAAAAGCGCATCCTTGGGGGCTGCGATCTCACACGGGTCATGTGATTCATGCAGGAGTGTGGCGCCGAAAGACGTGCGTCCCAGTTGGGGGGTCTCCGAGTGGAGTATATGAGATGGGCTGGCTAGCTGGCAGGACACATAGCTAGCGTATATGAGATTGGTTGATCGATCAACTGGATGGTATATTTGAAGTTGGTGGGATGGAGGGGTGGATGGGTGGCTAGGATAGAACAGGGCCTTCAGTATGGACCTCACTTCCTCTCAAAATAAGGCAGGCACCTACAATCTTAGGCTTTCAATGTATGCTGAAAACCATTCTTTTCACTTGGGCCGTCACAGTTTAGTATTAGTATTGCTAATTTCCCTTCATGACCAGAACTGGGGTCATGTGAAATTTGTTTCGCACTGTTTTTACGATACAATAATAGGTGGTATTCAACAAAATTTTATTTAGAACAGACCCACGGAAATTAACTTTGTGTGCAATTTCCCCTGATATACACATTTTTGCAAAGCAATTTTCCATAATATAATGAAATGTTATTTTCAGTAACATATGCACACTTTACCCTAGTATATGCATTTTTGTACACTTTACTGGACTGGAGAACTGCACTGCGAAATTCAGGGAAGAGCAAATTTCAAAGGATGGCCGGGTCTCAGTTCTCGTATTGTTTTGGAAAGTGCGAATTTGGGAGGTTTGCCTTTAAATGTGAACCAAATTCCTCTCCATCCTTCCTCTCCCTCTCCATCCTTGCACACCCAGGCAGCCCACTTCAGCACTCACCCCCATTGCAGATGGTGACCGAGTCAAACCAGCAGATGGAGTCCGTGTCTGGACTGGAACTGTGAGGCCAATGGATAGTGTGCCCAACGTAGCGCAGAGTACGAGCACCGACGTTCACACTGTAGGTGGGCCAGAGGCGGCTGCCCTTCCCATTTGTGTCCAAGATGATATAGGGGAGCACAGCATCTCCGTATTCATCGGCTGACACTGGCTGGCTGAAGCCTTCCAGCTCAAAGTCCTTGGCGTGCTCTGCAATGGTGGAGCCCATCACCCACTTGCCGGACTTCCGAGTGCTCTCCACTGCCTTGGCCAGGAAGTAGATGGAGTTAAAGATAGTACCAAACAGGGGGTGTGCCTTTAAAGAGAAGCAAGCAAGAGTTAGGACCAGGTTCTCAAATTCTGCAACCTGAATAAATAATGCTAATGGGTAACATGTGTGTCAGGAATGTGCCCACCCCTGCCAGTCCGGCACTGAGTGGCTACAGGCAGCCTCAGCCTCTGTTGTCGACGGACTTGTCTTCCAGTGAGTCTACCAGCCCTTCCTCAGGGTAGGAGCAGTTACCAGGAGGGAGCCAGGTGGGGAGAGGTCTCCAGGAAGATGCAGAGGGACCTAACACCACTCAGCAGACCCACTCGGAGGGAGAGATGCCATTTCCAGCGCCAGCATTACGCAGGAGAAGGCGGCAATTTAGAGTGCCGAGACTCTGGTGTTGGCGCCGTAACAGGAGGGGGGCACTTCCGGATTCCGCTAGCGACTAGACGGTCATGTTTAGGATTAGCTCTGCACTGTACATACTTTGCACAATAAAATGATAGAAAGACAAGAAGGACTTGGTCTTTACTCTTGAGTTAAGGGAACCTGACAGCGTGCTTCTGTTTTCTTGATTCCCCTCATTTGTTTTGCTCGCCTTACAAGAGTGAAGGCACTACTGTGCCCTGTGCTGGCCTGCTTTGTTCATTGCTCTGCAATGCTGCCACATTATTGCTGTCCAGAAGGGCTATAGCGCAACAAAAGCAGAACAAAACAACAACAACAAACAAACAAACCAAAACATTGGGGTTACAAAAAGTTATGGGATTTCAGCAGGAAGTTACGGGATATGCACTGATAAGAAAAGTAGTTGTATGACCACCCCAAAACGTTTGCAGATGCAAACAGTTCTGAAAGTGGGATCACGTAGGACTGGCCCAATAGCTTCATAACTACAAATCAGCATAAACATGCAACAGAATGATGTCTAGAGGGACCCAGAATAGTTGCTGAATTCTGTGCTGCATTATTATTACTTACTTACTTACTTACTTACTTACTTACTTACTTACTTACTTACTTAAAATTATAGACTGCCCTCTCATGCCAAATATCAGGGCAGCGTGCAACCAGATTTACAAAGGGGGTAAAATACTTCTAAAAACAATGCAGGATCACCGTAAAAATGACCAGCTCTTAAGATGAAAATATTAAAAGTTTAAACTGCAGTATAAGGCGTTCATAAAAACTATTTTAAAAAAAAAATGCCTGCTCCAAAGGTCTTATCTTACTACACTAGGGATTATATAGCTATATCTGAAATTTCATGCATATCAGTTAATATCTTAACCCTCCTCCATGAAAATAGCTGTTTACTTGGCTGTTTTCCTATGTCGTGAAGGCTGAAATTTCAATTCAGTGGAGCAGGGTCAAGATACCTATATACTCGAGTATAAGCCGACCCGAATATAAGCCGAGGCACCCAATTTTACCACAAAAAACCTGGGAAAGCTTCATAGGAGCCACTGCCTGCCTCACTCGAGTATAAGCCGAGGGCGGCTTTTTCAGCACAAAAAATGTGCTGAAAAACTAGGCTTATACTCGAGTATATAGGGTATTAACTGATATGCATGAAATTTCAGATATCCTATATCATAAAGTCCAAGTGTCTCTGCTTCGTGTCCCTGTGTCCGTGGGATTGCGCTACTGCGCATGTGCCCCACGGACACAGGGATTGGAGCGCAGAGATTTCCAACCATCTTCCCTGACAGGAGCTGCTTGCTAAGATGGCGGCCTCTGAAGCGAGCGGGCCTGTGGACCCAGACTCGGCGCTCGGCGAGGAGGCCGTTTCCTCAGGGGCTTTTTGGCGCCTACAGCAGCCAGGCGAGACCTTGCCCCTTGGGAAGCAAACGAGGAGGCCAGTCGCCGGGATGCCCGCGGGCCGCCGTATCGCCGGGGCTGCGGCATCGCCTCAAGGGTGGGAAGCCTCTTCTCCAATAGCCCAGGATGACGGCCTCACGGCTTCTCATCCCGACTTTCTGGCTCGGGGCTTCAGCTCGGCGACTTCCTCTTCGACTTCGGCGGCCCCGCCGGTGTCCAGTATCCCGCACAACGCGGCGCAGCGGCTGCAGAAAGTGCCCCCGCCAGGCTCCTGCCCCCCAAGGTATAATAAATAAGCCTGTGGGCTTTATGTGGGGATTTTTCGTGAGCGGTAAGCAGGAGCCAAAAAAATTACAGAGGCTATAGGGCTAAAACAAACAGATACATATATACAACAAGTCTGTTTTTACAAATGTTTGACCACATATGTTCTAGCGCCCGTTAATTTAACGGGCTGAACGTCCACTAGTAGCTATATAATCCCTAGTGTAGTAAGATAAGACCTTTGGAGCAGGCATTTTCAAAAATAAAAAATAAAAAAAATATGAACAGCCCTACTGCAGAAGAGGCACATAAAAAAGTATCCAAGAGCCGTCAGAAGGTCAGAAGTGAGGAGGCTCGCCAAACCTCTGCTGGAAGAGTATTCCGCAGCAGTGCTAAAACGCCCTTCATTCAGGCAGATCTAAAAATTAATGCAGTTGTGAGCATACACAGCTCTGGACGGCATAGGGAGCCTCCTCCTGCACCTCAAACAGCCATCCCTTGTACCTGCCCACCACCATCACCCGCTGCCTCTTTTCTCAGACGCACCTTGTCAGCATCAAGGTGGCCAGGGATTTCCCTCTTCTCCTGAGCCTCCCTGAAAGTCTGCCGGAAGGACTGCTCCGGCGAGTCGATGGTGATGGTGAGCACCGCGTCGTAGGCCATGCGGAGTTTGAGGCTGTCATCCAGCACAGGGTAGGACTCCTTCTGGTAGGGCATGCTGTAAGTCAGGGCGTCGTAGGGGATGAAAACGTAGGTCCCGTCTGTCATACGCAGGTCCTCGGCCTTCTCCAGCAGGAGGCGCTGTTCCTCCCCACCCAGCAGGGCAGAGTGCATACACATGACGATCACTGGATAGGAAAGGAACGAGGAGGAGGAGGAAATGGGCAGGGGAGACAGTGGGAAGGATTAGGGCAGGGGTCAGCAAACTTTTTCAGCAGGGGGCCAGTCCACTGTCCCTCAGACCTTGTGGGGGGCCGGACTATATTGGGGGGGGGAATAAACGAATTTCTATGTCCCACAAATAACCCAGAGGTGCATTTTAAATAAAAGCACACATTCTACTTATGTAAAACCACGCCGATTCCCGGACCGTCCGCAGGCTCCCGAATTTAGAAGGCGATTGGGCCGCATCCGGCCCCCGGGCCTTAGTTTGCCTACCCATGGGTTAGGGAATAGGAGAAAAATCAGTGTAAAGTCCAGAGCTCACCAAGGGACCGCAGTGAGGTGAAGAGGGCCTCTGTGTATGTGCAAAGTGACCTTCTGCAAAATGGACTGCCTCTCCTAATATGACCCAACCCAGACCCTGCATTTATAATCTGAGGTCCCTCTCCATGTGCCCTCTACGAAGGAGATGCAGAGGGTGGCAGCACGAGAACAGGTCCTTTCTGTGGTGGCTCCCCACTTATGGAATGGCCTCCCCAGAAAGGGAAGCCTGGCACTATCACTGGCTATTTTTAGGCGCCAGGCAAGAATGTTTCTATTGTGTCAGTTTTGGGGCCCTTTACGCTGCAAAGTTTTAGATATTGCAACCTCCCTTAGGATGTCGGTAGGATGTGTTAAGACTGCCTTTGATGTATATGAATGTGTTTAGCTTTTATTTTGCTACTAGTATATTAAGCCTGTTGCAAAAAACAGGCGCTAGCCGGAGGCGGAGCAGCAGGAGCCGGGGGACCGGGAGGCTTCCGCGGGGGCGACCGGCTGGCCCGTGAGCGGAAGCCGCCTCGCCTCGGACCCCCGCCGGCTGGGCAGCACGCAGGGAAGGGCGCGTGCCGGACGGGGGTCTCCTTCAGGCGGCGGCAGGAGCCTCCATGGGCGGGCAGCGGCAGCGGCAATGGCGCCGGCGCAGTTTCGCCCGGCCGGAAGTGTCTCTGCGTCGTCCCGCCCCCCTCTCCGCCCCCTCCAATCCCTGCGTCCCTGTGTGACATGCGCACAACGCACTTCCGTGACACACGGAAAGGCAGGGACACAGGCTCTTTATTATATAGGATAGCTTTGGAGCACTTTTTATTTTTGCATTTATGTTTTAAGTTGCTTTGGGTTCCTTTTTATAAAAAAAAAGTGGCCGTTATAAGTACTGTACCATTATAATAGCCACATCCATAACATACATTTAATGCATGTTGCTTCCCCAAAGATCCTGGGAGATGTACTGTGAATTTTAATGTTTTAGTATTTTAACTTTTTGTACGTTTAAAACACTTGTAAGTTTTTCTTGATTTTATCATTTTATAAAAATATAAAAATAAAGAATTTTTTATTTTTTTATTTTTATTTCAACTGCGTCAGACCAACACAGCTACCTACCTGAATCTGTTATCATTTTATCTTTTTGTAAAGCGCTTTGAGATGTGTGCATTTCTAAACAATCAAGTAGTGTATAAATTTTATGAAATAAATAGCTTACACCTCACATACCTACTAGTTTCAGGACTCTTCATAGCAGTGAGGTCTGGCCACCATCCCTGCACAGCAACAGCAACAGCAGCCTTCGGCTTCCAGATGTTTGGGGCTACAAAACATCACCCACCCCAGCCAGTACAGCCATGGGAGCTGTTCTCCAAAGCATCGGGATGACACCAGGTTGGGGAAGGTTGCTTTAGAGCTGTGTTTCCCAAACTTGGGTCTCCAACTGCTTTGGGACTACAGTTCCCATCATCGCTAGCTAGCAGGACCAGTGGTCAGGGATGATGGGAATTGTAGTCCAAAAACAGCCGGAGACCCAAGTTTAGGAAAGGTTGCTTTAGACATCTAAAGGGAGCCCTGTTTAGGGAGGCTTTTAATGTTTAATAGATTACTGTATTTTAATGTTCTTTTGGAAGCCGCCCAGAGTGGCTGGGGAGACCCAGCCAGATGGGCGGGGTATAAATAATAAATTATTATTATTATTATAAATTATTATTATTAACCACAAGCAGTCTTACCATCAGGAGAGTGAGGCATTCCTTCTCAGGTGGCTGATTTTTAAAGGGGGCAGGTACCAATAGAGGGACGGCAGATTGGATCAGTTTGGATAAAGGAACGCGGGTGCCGCTGTGGTCTAAACCACAGAGCCTAGGGCTTGCCAATCAGAAGGTCAGCGGTTCGAATCCCCGCGACGGGGTGAGCTCTTGTTACTTGGTCCCTGCTCCTGCCAACCTAGCAGTTCGAATGCATGTCAAAGTGCAAGTAGATAAATAGGCACCACTCCGGCGGGTGGTAAACAGCGAACTGGAAGCTGTACGCCGGCTCCCTCGGCCCATAAAGCGAGATGAGTGCCGCAACCCCACAGTGGTCCGCAACTGGGCTTAACGATCAGGGGTCCCTTTACCTTTACCTAACTGTAGCACTAATGGCAGAGGTACCATATAATAATTTTAGAGTCCAGACTTAATGGTCTTATGGAGCACCCTTCTTTAGGTGGTTTGCACATAGCCCCTCCTGTCCATTCCTCCGAAGTGGGGCCCTGGACATCTGCCCTAAAATCCTGCCCTGATGGCACCACTGGCTAAGGGAAGCTTTCTTTTTCTTCGGCTAATAGCAGCATAAAAGGTAAAGGGTCCCCTGACCACTAGGTCCAGTCATGACCGACTCTGGGGTTGTGTGCTCATCTCGCATTATTGGCCGAGGGAGCCAGCGTACAGCTTCCGGGTCATGTGGCCAGCATGACAAAGCCGCTTCTGGCGAACCAGAGCAGCACACGGAAACGCCGTTTACCTTCCCGCTGCAGCGGTACCCATTTATCTATTTGCCCTGGCGTGCTTTCGAACTGCTAGGTTGGCAGGAGCAGGGACCGAGCAACGGGAGCTTACCCCGTCACGGGGATTCGAACCGCCGACCTTCTGATTAGCAAGCCCTAGGCTCTGTGGTTTAACCCACAGCGCCACCCGCGTCCCTCAATAGCATATGGGGGTTGCTTTCAATGGGGTTGCTGCTGAGGGATAGGGATGGGGAGAAATTTGATTCAGTTCACATTGGATTGCCATATTTCAAACGGTGAAAAACTGGACAGCAAAGTTGTTGAGTGGGGGGGGGCAAAGCAATATTCTGGATATATTTACGTCCAGAGATTCCGGACGTATGGCAACCCTAGTTCAAATTTAAAGGCAAATTTACACAATGTGCTCTTTGCGAAACAATACGCAACAAACAGACATCCTTCAAAATTTGCATTTCTCCAAATTCCATTCTCCAATCAATAAATGTTTATAGCAGTGCATTGCATTAGGGTCAACTGTGCATATATCAGTGAATATAGCGTACAAAAGCATTATATAAGGGGAAAGGTCTTGCAAAATGTGTATATTGTTACAGACGCACCGGTTTCTGCTCAACATTGGGGGGGGGGTCGACATAACATGCTGGGAGGGGGCCCGGCGGGACTGGTCACACCCTCTGAAAGGCCCGGCAGAGCCAGCCACGGCTGCAGCCAAGCCCGGTGTAGCCTAGTAGCAGCTACAGGAGGGCCTGATGGAGCCTGCTGTGGCTGCAACTCCACTTGCATGCTCACACACAGTTCTGGTTCCTCCTACTGCACCTCTTCCCCAGACATGCCCTCTTCCAAAGCTAGCTTCCAGTGAGTGGAGAAATCAATTAGCAGCAGCTCCTCAGCTCCAGCCAGCTCACCTTTCTCCGACATGTTGCCTTCCCCCTTGCCTTCAGCCGCCTACCTACATTCTGGATCGCTTCAGCTGCCCCTTCCATCTGGGTGCCTTGCAGCTGGGCTCCTGGGTCACTTTCAACCCCCTGTAGGATCTCATTTGGCAGGGCCCTCACCTCGCATGGAGTCACACTTTCCTGTCCATGGAAGCTTCTCACCCAAGCTACTCTCATTCTATCAAACTGCTCACTTTGTCACTGCTCTATTCTCGCAAGCGACTCGAGGGGTGTTGCTATTCCTCCCTCCATCTCTACTCAGGCACACCTCGCTCACAGGCCCTCCTCCAGGAAGCAGAAATCCCACATCTGACACCAGTGTTGCACGCCACCCCAATCTCTGAGCGGTGTGGGGTTCCAGTCGCTTACCCATGGTTCATGTTTCCTTGTGGAGCAAGGCACAGCAGAAACTGTGGTGTCTTTATGATATATGGTTTATTTATACACATATATACCCTGAGCCCACCGTGGAGGGGTTCATAGCACTGACACCCTAAAAGGGCCTTGGTTCTCCCACAGCCACTGCCTTGGATTCAAACAGAAATCAAGCATCGCTCAGACTCTCTCTCCAGCTTGCTGCTTTGCTTCTAAGCTCACACCACTCCCAGCTCCCTGCCTTTGTCTTTCTGACTAGCCGTGAGTTAGGGGAAGAGACCCAACCCTTTTGCCGTCTTGCACATATCGCCTTCCTTTGCTTACTTAATGGACCATCACCCAGGCTATCATTTCCACAGGTTGCTAGCCTGGCTTATATTTTAACACATGCGGGATTCAGGGGTTAAGAGGGTTCTTGGCATACAGCCTACACACACACACACACACACACACACACACACACACACACACACAACCGGCAAACTCAGATGTTGGGTATGTCACCATTATCCAATGTGGACCAATTCATGGAGGGCAATCGTAGGGTGTTACAAACTATATCTGGAAAGTTCCTGGGGGTCATTAGAAGTCTCTACTAGACAGAGACAGGGAAGTAAGTGTTGTGGCGTCTTCCCCTTCAAAAATGTTCTGAATGTATTTTCAACCCAAATGTCCTGGTTCACCTTCCTTCTTTTTTTATACCCTCCTCTGTCTCCAGTTTCTGGTCTGCTTTTATACAGAGACAGAAAGCACTAAAGCCACATTCTTACTTCATCTTGATAAGCAATACTTTCTTAACCTCCATTGTGCATTGAAGCTGGGTTGAACCACAATTTATCATGAGGCAACAGCTTGGAAGCTTCTCTTGGCAAATGCTGTTGTGTCGTGATCCTGCATATCTCTTGTCCCATCAGGCTACTTCTTAAAAGTATGGGTCAGGCTGGAGGGTGGAGAAGCCTGTCACACGTACGCAATTGCACCTTATAGAACAGTTCCTGCTCATTTAAAATGACTATGTGAACTGACCTTATCCACACTGACTAAGAACCTCAGCAGAACCTAGAAGTTTTCTAACGAATATCCCCCCAATATTAGACCCTCTTCCTTTAAGAGTCGCGCAAGCACATGTGGCCCTAACCCAGCCATACCTCGTACATCATAGGCCCTCTGTACCCGGCGGAGGGCATCCCGTGCCCCATTCGGTTCGTCCTCCATGGTGGTCACTACAGTGACAGGGAGGCCAAAGTTGCGCAACGACTCCGCCAGGCCTTGCCCTACTTCCACCCAGAGGTCCTGCCCGGAGCTGATCACAGCGACATGGGCCCAGCGGAAGTACTTGAGCACGGTGTAGAGCACGGCGGAGGCCTGGGGCAGCGGCCGGGAAAAGGTGCCGAAACGCTCCACCTCGGCATCATCAGTCAGGCAAGACCAAGAGAAGACGGGTTTGTTCCAAGCTCTGCCCAGCAGCCCAGCAGCCTCGCAGGTGGCTGGGTTGACCGGGCCCACGAAGCCAGAGGCATAGCGCTCCGAGTTTACAAAGCCAACCATGGCCTGAGACGACTTGCAGTCTTCGTTGAGGAGGACGTAGTCAAACCAGTAGCCCTGGTTCAGAGTAGGGTCCTTGTTGATGCGGGCAATGGCCAGCTTGGCCGCTGCGTCAGGGTAGGCCCTGGCGTAGATGGAGTCACAGGTCCAGGGGCCCATCACGCCCACCTTGAAGGTTGATGGCAGGACGCGGCAGGGCAAAGAGAGGAACAAGAGCCAGAAGAGGAGGGCTTGCCAGCGGGGGCCCTTGTAGCAGGCCCACCTGGGGTGGTTGGAAAGGCAGAGCAGGAATCTGTGGAAGCCAAGCCAGGCTAGGATCATGGTGTCGCAGAGCCCGGGAATGGCGCAGCGGTGGGGGAAGGGGGAAGGGAGGGGAAGAAGAGGGAGAAGGCACAGCTCACAAATCCCTTAGTCCCTCAGGGGCCAGGGCCAGAAGTCTTTTGTTGGAGTGGGTCCATTTGCCGCCATCAACTTGGTTAAGATTCACCGCACGCAGTCAAGAGAAATCACCCTGGAATAGAGAAAAAAAGAGAAACATCACACTATGCTAGGAAAAGTATGTTTGGGACCCTGCGCATAGCTGTGGGGATCAGTGGGCATTGCCACAAACAACCCTGTTTGCATGTCCTGTGTTAGTTTTTAATCTCATTTTTTTAAAAACAACAACACGTTTTTTAAGACTGGGTAGCGTTACACAGCCCACAGAAAGTTGGGTAAACAGCATGCGGCCAAACACTTCTCCACTTTGGGCAGCCATCTTGTTACCGAAGACAAGCTTGTTGCCTGTAGCAACTACCTCGCCATCTTCACAGGTGTAAAATGAACAAAAAGCACCACTCCAGGTTAGCTACTGCGTAGCCATATTTGTTGCCCAACTTTTAGGGCTTGTGATGCTTACAAATATAATTTGCTTCGCATTTC
This sequence comes from Darevskia nairensis, assembly GCA_034642065.1. Classification (NCBI taxonomy): domain Eukaryota; kingdom Metazoa; phylum Chordata; class Lepidosauria; order Squamata; family Lacertidae; genus Darevskia; species Darevskia nairensis. The sequence goes on from JAWWNI010000489.1 coordinate 209,391, forward strand.
TTTTGGGCAAGGCAAACAATCCCATAGCGTAAGGCGGGGGGGCGCAGATATCACCGCACTTCCCACAGAGATACACACACACACACACAGCGAGAGAGAGAGGTCATGACAGGAGAGGCAGCCAACTGCTTTGGCCAAAGTCCACCCTATTCTACCAGCCTCAGGCGGTATTATCCAAACTACTGTTCTGCTCATGCTCCAGCACCTCAACGAAGCTGCCCCATCCCTCAAATCCTAATCTTACAGCTGAACTAAAACAGGATTAGCCTTTTGGCCCCAGCTGCCTCTTCGTATTAGGTGTGAATCGGTGCGATGGCCCTCACGTGCCCACAAGTGCTCAGCAGGTCACCTCTACCAACTCCTTCTACCCTTTACTATGAATAATGTTGCAAGGTGTGTTTGTGTGTGTGTGTGTGTGTGTGTGTGTGTGTGTGTGTGTGTGAAGTTATAGAGGGGGAAAGAGCTATCAGGTCTTAATTTTACACCCTTTGAGAAAAACTGGGAATGGGAGGGAAAGCTGGAAAACCACAAGCATGGATTGTGTTTTCTTTTAACACAATGGTGGCATGTAAGGTCTGTTTCAATGTGTTATTTGAAACCAACAGGCATAATGATATTTGTTACTGATGGTCAAGAACATAGAGCTGTTTTACTGGGGGAAAATATTGGAATTTTTACGCTGGCTCATTCTTGCATTTTTCCAAACATAATAATTTTCTGGGTGAATAGCATTCCCCCACCCCAATCTATGTACTAGATTTACACTCACTGTGGCCCATGCTATTTTTAAATTTATTTATAGTATGCAATGGCTTTTGTGTGGCTGGTTAGAAACCAGCTTTCTCCATCCAGCTGATAATCCTGTGTAGCAACATTAGCAAGTTCCAAAATCCCAAATACCAGAATTTGAGGTGGGGCAAGGACTTAATTATAAGACATGTTGGACATTTTACAGAGCTCCAATATATATATTTTTAAAACTAAAGATTGCATAGATGATAATGGAATCAATCTTCAATCTTTCAAAATGTGAGTTTTGCAAAAATATTTGGTGGGAGGGGCACATATTTAAGACATCCACAAAAATATGCTTCTATGCTATTCTCATTATCCCACTGGGAAGAGCTTTTGCATTATGCAACACGAGACAAGTCTACCTATTTTCATCTGACAAAGGTCAAGCGACTTGCCTTTCCACACCTGTGAATCTATTAAAAACTGAGTGCAAAGCTGGTAACCTACATTTACGATTCGGTGGAACGTTGTGAAATTCAGCAAGGCACAGCTGCTTATGAAGAAACCACATGGATGTTTCTCTGGCTAAATCCCACTGAATGAAGATGCCTGTATTTGCTTTTGATACAAATGAGTTTTCCATGCAAGACTAGAGTGGGTCCCAGTCAGGCCTATTCTGGTCTCAGATCTGGGTCCTGAAATAGGCTGTGGAAATTACACCTTACTGTCCAGACGCTGCCTGCTTCTTCTGCCCCCCCGTCTCCCTCTACTCCAGAGGTTGGACAGACAACAACTACCATAATCCCTGACCATTAGTCATGGTAGCTGAGACAGAGGGGAGTCATCTGGAGGGTCATAGCCTAGCCATGCCTGCTCTACTGTCTCTCTCTCACACACACACCATTTCACAGCGTAAATCTTTCCCACCCCCTGCAACATCATCTGTACATCTGCATCTGGGGAGACCCAGCCAGATGGGTGGGGTATAAATAATAAATTATTAAATTATTATTATTATTGATGCATCTTCTATAGATACAGGGGTTAACTACACTGTTTCATGGCTGGTAAGGCTATCAGTGGCTACTAGCAATGACCACTGTGATGTATCTCCGCTGCTGGAGTCAGTATGCCTCTGAATGCCTCCATCCCCGAAGAAAAATAGCAGCCCCAACCCATAAAGCGTCTGAAGGAGCGTCTCCACCCCTATTGATCTACCCAGACACTGAGGTCCAGCGCCGAGGGCCTTCTGGTGGTTCCCTCACTGTGAGAAGCCAAGCTACAGGGAACCAGGCAGAGGGCCTTCTCAGTAGTGGCGCCCGCCCTGTGGAACGCCCTCCCATCAGATGTCAAGGAAATAAACAACTACCTGACTTTTAGAAGACATCTGAAGGCAGCCCTGTTTAGGGAAGCTTTTAATGGTTGATGGATTATTGTATTTTAATATTTTGTTGGAAGCCGCCCAGAGTGGCTGGGGAAGCCCAGCCAGATGGGCGGGGTATAAATAATAAATAATAAATAAATTATTATTATTATTATTATTATTATTATTATTATTATTAAGAGAGAGAGCTTCCAGACAGCCTTGAACTCTGGCAAATCTTGCTTTAGAAAACAAATATGGACAACACAAATGCTCATTATCCCTAGATGGATGCGAAGGGGACCACACTACTCCACGGGGTCAAGATGCCCACAACTTCATGGGGCCTATAGGACAAAACTAACCAACCACCTTTTTTGTCCTGCACAGGAAATGCACCTCATTCATTTTCCCTTGGGGTTTACTCATCCAATGAGAAGGGGGTGCAGGCCTGACTGATCATATTTGGCTCAGGGGAAGAATGCGTCACCGCCAGCACCACACAAACACAAACCTAGGTCATACTGGCTGATGAACCCGCAATCATAGATATGAATATATGTATTAGTTATGTACCAGTTATTTTCATTGTTTCTGTAGCATGTGCTTCGCCTAGCTTAGTTTTGGGATCACTCATGCAATTGCTGTGCAGTAACTTTTGCACAGGGGATGCGGGTGGTGCTGTGGGTTAACCACAGAGCCTAGGGCTTGCCGATCAGAAGGTTGGCGGTTCGAATCCCCGCGACGGGGTGAGCTCCCGTTGCCCGGTCCCTGCTCCTGCCAACCTAGCAGTTCGAAAGCACGTCAAAGTGCAAGTATTATTTTACTTTATCTATTACTCACTCACATATTCTCCCTTTCATGTAGCCTTGTCCCCACCCCAGGATGACAACCCAGAATTATGTGTGGCTTTCTGAGACAGGCATGCCCAAGGACCAATCAGGAAGCAGGTGCTTTAAGGCCCGGCCTCCGTGTTCTGAGGAGATTCCGTCCCCCAAAATATATATATATATTATTAATTTTCCACAAATTTTGCACATATAATTTCAACCCATAATAAAAATTTATTTTGTTTGTTTTTTAATTAAACAAAAACAGGAGATAATTTTGACAAGGAGACCTGTTTTAATTCCTTTGCGCTCTCAAAGGCGCGTCGCCCACAAGCTCCCTGACTAAAGCTGCTAACAAGGGCTTTGCTGGACCTTCGACAGCAAGGAGAAAACCAATTCTTACACCACTTTGAAGCAAGGATAGTGTAAAAAACAAACAAACTGGCATGCCACACTCTCTCCTGTTTCATAAAAGCCCCCCTCTCATTCTCCTGGCATTACGCCTGCCGTTCTGTACAAAGCGGTGTCCTGAAAAGATTAGGAGAAATCAGGCTTCTTGTAGTAGAAACCTGAAACTATTTAAATCACCTCTTATAAGCCAGGCCCATTGTCTGTGGAGAAGAGGATTCTTCCTCTCCTTTACAAGGGAGAATTGCATTTGTGTTGACAGGAAAATGGTGGCCGAATGGGTGGGGGACAGGGACAGTGTCAAATACAGTTTCGAAACACAAACCACAATGCCTTCATGGATAAATTAGTCATATTTAAACCAACTTGGGGGGGGGGGAGATTTTGAGTGACTAGAAAAGTTCTCCTAGTCAGGGCCGGCCTGCTCATGAGGCGGGCTGAAGCGACTGCCTCAGACGGCAGAATCACGTGGGGCGGCACCGCTGCTCCCGCTGCAAGGGTCATGGCGGCAGCTTCTCCTGGCAAGATCTCTTAAGATTTCTGAGAGATCTTGCCAGAAGCCGCGGCACAAACCCGGTAAGCACAGCAGGAGAAGTAGGGGCACAGCACCACAGAAGGGGCTCCTGCCTCCTGGGGTCAGTCCTGTCCCCCTCCCACTTGGCCATGATGGCTTTGCTGCCTGCAGTCGTTGGTCAGGGAGTCTTCCAGCAAAGGCAGCATCGACCTCTGATAAGCCCGAGTGCCCCAGTTAACTGGCCAGCAAGTTTCAAAATATATAGGGTGTTTTGTTTTGTTTTTAACATAAGCACTTGTAAAAGCTGCAACTGCCATCTTAGAGGAGGATGGAGGCCTTCGGCCTTCTCTCACACACGTGAGGAAATAGGTCCTCTAAGATGCCACACCTTCAAAAACAAAGGAAGTGTGGGTCTTGTTTCAAAATGGTTGTTTCCTCAAATGCAAATTAATTAATTGAACCAATTAAAGTATCTTTTGACCAGCTGGCAGCCCTAAAAAAAACACCGCAAATTCAAACTGCATAGTGCCACATCAGCTTGAAAATTGAATTTCGTGTATGGTATGTGTATTATTAGGGCGACGTTTTCTAATTCCATCTGTAGCACATAGGAAAATGAGAACAGAGCAGATTAGCCATTATTATCCTGTGCTTACAATAAACCCCTCGGTGGTCTGCCGGTTATGCTCTACTGACGCGGCAAATGAGTGGAAGTCCCTTAACTTGGCAGGTTAAAGGTGGCGGCTCTGACATGACCTATGGGGGGGAAAGGCAATTTTCATGCACAAGCCAGTCCACACTTGAATCTCTGGGAAAGCAGCGCCAAATGGCGGTTTGCCTGTATGACTCAGCCACCGCACCTTAAATCACCACAGATATCACCCGGTGTCAACTCAGACCATAATACGTACCCCGGGAGACAGATCACACATTTGACTGAGAGAAGTTGAGTGGATGAACAAATGAAGGGAGAAATTTCATTACTAGATTATTCAATTGCATTCTGTGGCTTTATTAGGATCTATTTTTCACGTTGCATCTAAAAACGCCTTGAATCGCAGTTAGCTTGCTTAAGCAACGGGGTGTTTTGTAACTGGCTGGCAGAAATGTAGTTGGTAACTAAGGGTCTGCCTTTGTTATACTTAAGATATATACATTACTTAAGGTCTTGCACCTGGTAAAGGGACCTGCTTCAGACAACAGGAAACACCTTAAACCACAAAGAAACGGACTAATAATATTGTGAGGAGACAGGAACAAGAATGGAAAATTCCCCACACGTGCTCTATCCCTAATTTTATGAAGTAATGTAGTTGGCCTCTGGGTTGCTATATATACAATCCATATGTAAGCTCAAGTTTGCAGAAAGCTTTTGATTGGCTAAAAGTAGGGTTGCCAAAAAGTTGTTGAGCTTTTTTCTAGGAAAAACAAACAGACATTTTGCTGATTTCCACCGGTTAAATCCCAGGCATTTGACAACCCTACTAAAAGCCATCACATGTGTCCTGATGGATGGCTTATAAATATTTTACTAACCCCTGAGCGCATGATGCAATCTTTCCTTGGCCCTCCGAGGTCACGCATGTTCTCTATAGCTTCACTAAAGACTTCTCTGTTTGCCATTTCCTATTTGAGACCTCCATCAATGGACCCCGGGGCTAAATTTCACTCTTCAAAAATGGTGTCTTCCGGAGGGAAAGGAGAATACTGTGACATGGGGGCTGGACATGGGGCAGTTCCTAATACCGTTATGTTTACTAAGGAATGGCAAGAGACAACAGATACAGCAAAGGAGAGCTAAGGAGGCTAGCACACTGGTCTTCAACTGGTGGGTGGCGGTCTAATCTGAGGTGGGTGGCAACAGCAGTACTACCACCATACAAATATATGGTGAAAAGTGAAGAAATAGGTCCCCAAAGGCAAGTGTGGGTCCGAGGACTGAAAATGCTGAAGACTGCTGGGCTAGTGGGAAGCAGACTTGGGCAACTGGATGAGAATCATGCATGCATGCAAGCCCCACATGCCTTCTCCATGGGGAAATTGTAGGAACGTTTATATAATATGGTTGCAGAGTTCAACGTTTCCTTATTTAAACCTGCACAGCGGCAAATGGATTGCTGACTCGTTTGAGTCCTTCGTCCCTTCCTGATTGTCAATCCCTTTTATCCCTCTTAAAATAAAGATACACATGAATCTGATTAATAACCAAAATAAACTAATTTACTGACAGATTCATTCATGTACCGTACATACTTAGGTTACTGAACAAAAGATATAAACTATATATTACATTAGTGAGTCCTGAGAGACTCCATCAAAGCATCTACAACCAGCAGCAGCCTAACTGACCAACGGACCAAACTGACAGATTCATAGATGGCAGTTAGTCATCTCATGGAATGTTGAATTGACTGACATATCCCACAAAAATGACCAAAGCTCTGGAGAAAAGCTTGCGTGAAGTTGCACCAAACAGGTGGTAGGAGAGAGGGAAATGGCCGGCAGCTCTTTCCACAACCGGCTACCCTGTAACTTCTCCAAGAGGTTGTGCACTCAGGTACACAACACATGTGGAGAAAATTAAGTAGGGTGGACATACACTAGGCGGCTTGGCCATAAATTGTCCCAAGACATTGTGAAGTGCCTTTGCCCTAGAGGGAGATCTTCTGAGCCACCACTGGAGATGGGACTGTTTTCACATTTCACATATTTTTGTTATGGGCCTTAATATTCAAAATGCATTAGTAGCATAGTGTTTAAAGTCAAAAGCTATGTCACAAGATGAGAAATCAATTTTCCTTCTTTCTCCAGGACCCTTTGTAGATGAGAAATCTCTCTCTCTCAAACACACACACACACACACACATACACAGACAGGAGCTATTGTGATAATACATGTTGGGTGGATGTTTGTTGCACCAAGGTTGTGGGTAGCTATGGGGTGGTACCTATGACATCATTGCAACAAGAACAAGAAGTTCTACATCTCACTATCAGAAGAGTCTAAGAGATCATGCCCTTTTACTTAATCTTCAAAAGGCAGAATGGAGGGGTTACTATAGCACTACACAACACTTTCCCCCCAATTTCTAACAAGAACAAACAACTAGCTACACACATATACAATTTTTTTGGGGGGGGTTGTCTATCATATGTAGTGTACAGATATTTATCAGATGGCATTGTCGTGCTACTTGGCTATCCCATTTTTTTTTATTATTATTATTATTATTATTATTATTATTATTTTGTTATTAACCCGCACTTCCCCTAAGGTCCTAGGTTATAATTAAAACACAATATTATAAACATGTTTAGAAAGTACTTTTTAAATAGAAGTTTTCTGAAAGTGCCAAAGAGAGGTCAAATCAACATCAAAATCAAAATCTAGCTATGATTCTTCTCCTTTGCAATTCTCTGTCACATGCCAGGATATTAACCATCCTGGACCCTGTGATCAAGAGATGATGCCTTGTCTGTGGTGCCACCACTGCGGGTTGCCCTGGCTGCATTGGCACATGACAGAGCCTTCTTGGTGGGGGTCCCCTGCTTGCAGATTGCCCTCCCTGGTGAGGTGTGCCCATCTCCCTCATTATTGACTTTCAGGAGAAATCTAAAAACACCCGTTTAACTCAGGCACTTGACACCTGAAATATTCTGTTCCTGGCAATGCTGAAATCAGTGGCTGAGAGGATTTGATCAGAATGTTTTTAATGGTTTTGTTTTTTCTAATGACGTGTTTGTTTCCATGGGCTTCTTTGGGTAGAAGGGTGGTATATTAATTGAATGAATGAATGAATAGACATTGATAGCCATCAACGCTCTTCCAGCATATTATCTACACCAAGTGGACATGAGCAGGACCAGAAATACCCACCCACCCCGACACACACACACACACACACACACACACCACAACTCAGGCCATTTACGTATATACAGAAGAGAATCAAATGCTAATAATCCCACACCTTTAAAAAAACAAAAACAAACCTCAAACACCACTCCCACTTGCAGAGCTATTATGAGTCTACAAGGATTTTAGCCTAGCCTGCAATGGAGCATGTTGTTTTCCTGTACACAGAGGGGTGTGGGATTTGTAGTAGAGTCCTCACATAGAGAACTCCCCACCAGCTGCCTGAAGTGGTGGAGTCTGGGAATGGCTTTGCCACTCGATTCTGCTGACTGTTTTAAGTGCACAGAATGTGCAAAATAATCGTCGTTATTATATACAATGATTTTTTTTCCCCTGGCCTCCCTTGTGAGGAATGCACACCTACATATGGGAAGAACAGGATAGGAAAGGACTGCAATCCTGAATAAATTGACTGCAGTCACATGAACGAAAGGGAAAGAGTCACAGTGCATGTCTACTACGCACAGGCAGAAGTGCAGGGAACAGCACCCTCCCCACAGAAGTGCATTTAGCACATGGGTAGGCAAACTAAGACCCGGGGGCCGGATCCGGCCCAATCGCCTTCTCAGTCCGGCCCACGAACGGTCCAGGAATCAGCATGTTTTTACAGGAGTAGAATGTGTCCTTTTATTTAAAATGCATCTCTGGGTTATTTGTGGGGCATAGGAATTTGTTCATATTTCCCCCCCAAAAAAAATAGTCCGGCCCCCCACAAGGTCTGAGGGACAGTGGGCCGGCCCCCTGCTGAAAAAGTTTGCTGACCCCTGATTTAGCACATAGCTTTCATGCACACCTCTTTCGTTGCATTTATACTGCTCTGTTGCATTTGGAACTGTTTTACATGTTTGTTTGTTTGTTTGTTTGTTTGTTTGTAACATAGAATCATCTAATTTTAAAGTTGGAACGGATCCCAAGGGTCATCTAGTCAAACCTCCTACAATGCAGGAATCTCTACATGCAGTCCCCCATCCAAAAATAGTGTTCTAATTGTATATTAGATTCTTGTAATCTGTCCTGGTGCCTTACAGGTAAGAACTCTAATAAAGGAAATACTGCACAAAAAGAACAACAGAAAGATGACAGACTGAAACAGACAAATCACACACACACACACACACACACACACACACACAATTTTAAATCAAGCATAAAATATTATAATTTTATGCTCAGACAGGCCTAAGAAACTACAAAGCAAAGGGAAGGGGAAATAATTATTTTAGTTGGTCCATCTCACATTTGCGGTTGACTTCCGCTGGATCTAGCTTACTGGCACCTCTTAGCCAGGCATCACCTCACTTCTAAACCGCCTCTGATCCACATTCTAAGTGTGCTAGATATAGGGATACTTTCAGGGAGTTTTAAAGAGTTAATCCTCACCTCTGAGACCTTGCTTTACCCAGACCATTACGTCAAAACAGCTCCTCCCTTCTCTGCAAGAACCTCCCCTGCCCCATTGCTCTTTTGCTGTGGATTCACTGCGGGGCGTGAAATGGGTACAATTTCAGTTACCTGTCCTCCAAACAGATAATAGCAGATATCAAGATTTGTAGCAGAGGCGTTTCTACACTTGGGAGAATTAAAATGCCCATGACTTTTACAGCATTTGAGACTAGATCGTCATCACCAATATCGCAGGCACAGAAAACCCATGGAGAAATTGATTCCTGCCAATGCATAATAAAGTTTTCCATCCACCCCCTTTTCTGCACTATGCAGGGAACACAAATCTTAACAGTTGCATTTGCCTTTTTGCTTATTTGACAACCTGTCAAGCTGGGCCCTGTCCCACCCTGAGTAACTTCCTCCGATGAAGCCCCAGGCTGCCCAGAGCCAGGAGATCCCGGTGAGTCCAACTCTGGCAATGATCAGAAGACCTTTGCGTCCAGAGAAAGACCGGACCCCCGAAACATGTCTCTAGAGGTTTCCAAAGAAGAATTTTGGGGTGGGTCCCTAACTCTTCTGGAGCAGAAGAACCATCTCTCAATTTGAGAGCAAAGACATTCAGGCTAGCTGGCAAAGGAGTGTGTGCCTGAGAACCCCAAATTAATAGAGCTACTCATGAGTAAAGGGTTCTTGGGGAAACGATGCCTTATGAGGAACGGCTTAGAGAGCTGGGTATACTTAGCCTGGAGAAGAGAAGGTTAAGGGGTGATATAATAGCCATGTTCAAATATATAAAAGGATGTCATATAGAGGAGGGAGAAAGGTTGTTTTCTGCTGCTCCAGAGAAGCGGACACGGAGCAATGGATTCAAACTACAAGAAAGAAGATTCCACTTAAACATTAGGAAGAACCTCCTGACAATAAGAGCTGTTCGACAGTGGAATTTGCTGCCAAGGAGTGTGGTGGAGTCTCCTTCTTTGGAGGTCTTTAAGCAGAGGCTTGACAGCTACCTATCAGGAATGCTTTGATGGTGTTTCCTGCTTGGCAGGGGGTTGGACTGGATGGCCCTTGTGGTCTCTTCCAACTCTATGATTCTATGATTCTATGAACTGGTCAGGTGCCTGAGACACCTTACTTCTTCTGCCCTAACTTTGGCTGATCTCCCATGCTATAATAATAATAATAATAATAATAATAATAATAATAATAATAATAATAATTTATTATTTATACCCCGCCCATCTGGCTGGGTTTCCCCAGCCACTCTGGGCGGCTTCCAACAGAACATTAAAATACAATAATCTATTAAACATTAAAAGCTTCCCTAAACAGGGCTGCCTTCAGATGTCTTCTAAAAGTCTGGTAGTTGTTTTTCTCTTTGACATCTGACGGGAGGGCGTTCCACAGGGCGGGTGCCACTACCGAGAAGGCCCTCTGCCTGGTTCCCTGTAACTTGGCTTCTCTCAGCGAGGGAACCGCCAGAAGGCCCTCGGCGCTGGACCTCAGTGTCCGGGCAGAATGATGAGGGTGGAGATGCTCCTGCTACCGACCACTAGGCTCTCAGACCCTGCCTCTGAGACTATGCTTGCTTCTACTGCTACATCCAGGGTGCTTCTGGATGAGATGTTTATTCGCACAAAATGTGGTTGTGATGCTGCTCTTTACTAGTACAATTATATTGTCACATTTCTGGCCATAAAGAGAGTTTAAAAAAAAAAAAGTGACAGAAAATTGCACTGGAAAGTGTGAGGTAACAGCCAATAGCTGACAAGGCCTCATAGCCTCGGTGTCGCAAACCTCAGGATAAATGCTCAATAAACAGGAGGCATTGTATAACTCTGCCCAAGTTTTGTGTGTGAACATCATCACCGTGAATGTTCAAGCATGGAAGCTCTCCTAGATTCTGCTTTTCACATTCCACTTACTCCTGACTGGTTTCAATGACTTTCTGACCCCCGTCTGTCATTGACCCAGTCACGGGGGTGTGTGTGTTAACTTGCCCTCTCTGCTCCAGTTTTGACCCAGTTGGAGCAGGACACTATCAAAGTGCTTGTGAACTGGCTCTCTCTCACACACAGAGAGAGACAGAGGTACATATATACCAAGTTCTGAAATACAGGGGCGTTTAAAGTTTAAAAGATGCAGCGTGCGACATCTGAACATGAGCGCGTTCTTTCTGGGCTACAGGAATTACTATTTCCAAAATAAATATTTCAATCATACTTTGATAAGTTACGACACACTATTGCGCCGTGAACCTCTCGCACATGTCTTCACCTGCCAGCTACGTTGGAGAGAATGCGTTTGGGAATAAGACGCATGCCAGAGACATTCCCTTGCGCCACTCTCTGCCCTTCCTGTGATATGCGTTGTGCCTGATTCTGTAGCAGCATGTTGCTGAGGCCCTCGGCCAGATCTCTTCCTCCGCTTCAAGATCCGAGAGCGGGGAAGTTAGGTACCGGTAATTGTAGACTTTGGAATTAATGGTCTTAGTGGGGGTGCATTCTGCAGGTATATCCGCCTTGGTAGCTCAGTCCGTAGAGCATGGGACTCTTAATCTCTGGGTGGTGGGTTTGAGCCCCACATTAGGCAAAGGTTTCCTGCATTGTAGGGGGGTTGGACTAGATGACCCTTGTGGTCCCTTCCAACTCTACAATTCCATGATTCTATGATCTGCACCGAAGTCCCACTCTGGTGGCACCACAGGGAAAACAGATTCAACGGCAGGCAGGAATTCCCCCAACACACACTAAACAAGACAATTAAAATTTTCACTGCCTCCCCAAGTCTCTCAGAGGTTCTGGCTGAATGAATGAATGAATGAATGAATGAAAGGTGCTACATTATTTGGTACAGAAACACATAACAGCAACAGGATCCCCTCTTGCTTCTCTCCCTACAGCAGTTGTCTTCTTCCTCTTAAAAGCTTTAGCAAAAACGCACTGCTGGTGTCGGGAATAGTGAGCGGCAGAGCTGATGTTTGGAGGGTTATCAGAGAATGAGATGTGCCTCTGAACACCCACTGCTGGGAATCCCAAGTGGGGAAAGGGTCTTTCCCTCAGGTCCTGCTGGCAGCCTTCTTATGAATTATCTCACTGGGCACTGTGAGAAAGGGATGCTGAAGTGGATGGGCCTGATCCAGTGGGGCTCGGAGCATGCTAATAGAATGCATCAAGTTTATAATCAAATTAAGGGCACTGGTAACAAACCCCTGCTTTAGCACCAGCCAGACATGAATCAATCCTACTGGTTCCAAGACAATCCCAATTATTAAGAGCACAGAGGCTGGTCAAATACAGAGATGTCAGAAATCAAAATGGCCAATGTGGTGACTGGATGATGTATCTGGGGTGCTTTTGAGTGGAAGAAGGCATTTAACATGAAATTAGGGGGTTAGACAAGTCTCTCAATTTTGTTTCTCGCTGTTTCTCATTTTCCAGTCCACCACATTTCCACATGTTTGCGGGGTATTTTTTAAAAAAGTCCCCACGAAAATTCATCAGCATCTCTCCTAATACACATCTTTTTGTAAGCAATTCCTGCCCCCGAAATATAGCAAATTCTTATAATCAATTTCCTTTAACACGGTGCATTTCTGTATGCTATTTTCAGCAACATGTGCATGATTATGAACTTTTCCTCCCAATACACACCTCTTTTTGGTTGGGAAAAGGCATCGCAATATTCAGAGAAGTGCAAATTCCAAAGGACAGCTGTGCTTTGGTTTGCATGCTTCTTCCCCAGCCCTACAAAGAATCGAAGGATGCAGAAAGACTCAATAAAGGGATGGAGGGTTGATGAAGTGGGACATTCAAGACGGAGGAGAGGTGAAGTCATGTGGCTGAGAGGGACAGAGCAAAGTGAGGGGCACAGGGATGTGGAAAGGAGCATAACGGCTTTGATGAAAGGAGAAATAAGATTATTCTGGTGGCTATCAGCAACGTAACGATTGCAGGAATGGGAAGAATCACAGGAAAAGAATTATGTTAAGGGATAGAGGACTAGAACAGGGATCAGCAACCTTTTTCAGCCGTGGGCCGGTCCACCATCCCTCAGACCATGTGGTGGGCCGGACTATATTTTTTTTGGGGGGGGGCAATAGGAATCAATTCCTATGCCCCACAAATAACCCAGAGATGCATTTTAAATAAAAGCACACATTCAACTCATGTAAAAACACCAGGCAGGCCCCACAAATAACCCAGAGATGCATTTTAAATAAAAGGACACATTCTACTCATGTAAAAACATGATTCCCGGACCGTCCGCGGGCGGGTCGGATTGAGAAGGCAATTGGGCCGCATCCAGCCCATGGGCCTTAGGTTGCCTACCCCTGGACTAGAAGATTGCAACAGCATGGAATGGAATGGGAGACAGGGGAAATAAGAAGGAATGACTTGAGACCTCCAGCAGAAAACTCCACAGCCTCTCTCCTGTTGTCTCCACCTACTCTAAAAACCTGTTAACTATAAGAACTAGAGGGAGGCCACAGCTGGCAAGCACCTTTCAAATTAAGGTTTCTTTCAATACAGCTATTCCCCTTTGGAGTAAAGTGTTGGGATGCTCTTTGCCCCTTCCTTTTCTTTTTAATGCTGCAAAGTCAGAAAGCACGCCCTCCTAAACCTACCCTGCCGTTTCCACCCGTTGGCTCAAGGCAAAATGGCCGGCTGTCGAAGCCTCTCTCTTCGAAGCAAATGGCGGGAGGTACAAAGAAGCGCCATCGGTTGAGGCTTGTTCCTTGGTACCCCTACCTTTTAGGAGCCCAGCCACAAAGACAGAAGGTTAAGCCTCGTTGGTGGCCGGTCTGTGCCGAAACAGAACCACCTCCAAGTCCAAATGTGGTCTCACAATCCCAAAATTTCCCAGTACATCGAGAACTACGTGTCCAGGGAATGGTTAGAGTGGAACTCCTTCCTAAAGTCTGGATTTCTATGTATAAAAAACTGGCATTCAATCATACAAGCTCCTGCATGCCACCTAAAATGGTATAACCCAGACCCATGGCCTTGCATCCAAATGTTGGCCCTACTTAGAGCAGACCCACTGAAATTACTGGACATGACTCACTTTGGTTTCATTGATTTCAATGGCTCTACTCAAGAGTTAAAAGTTAGTTGGATACAGCCTAGATTGACCATCTCAGCACATGGGGACACAGCCAATTTTCACGGCAAAAGTGTGTTATGAATGCCCCCAATGCAGAACGAGCCGCGGAAGGCCGGGATCCTGCCTCTCTGCCACCTATGCCAATTCTTCTCCCAAGCTCCTCCTTCCTTCTGGAACGTTCCCAGCAAGAGAGGAGGGAGAGGTGGCACCTATAGCGTTTAACCCTGGGACTCAAAAGTTATAAGGCTCTCTTGCACAGTTGCCACACACACACACACACACACACACACACCCCAGATGAGCTTCTTACATGAAGCTCAGACAGGTGTGAGGGTTGGCTTAATCCCTTCTCCGCTTCCCCCAACATGACAGTTACAAGATCACGGCCGGGGAGACGGGGGGGGGGGGGAGAGATGCCTTATAGTCATCTCGATAAATCAGCAGAAATCCTAAATCCCATCTATTTTAATGGGGTGAAAGTGTGACTTAACCTTGGCTGGTCTAAACCCACCAAATGCACCTACTGAAGGAAGTGAAATATATACACTGACTTCTCCCAATCCCAAAAGGCGAAAATGACCGCTAGGGAGATTATCCATGCACACACCCCATCGTATTCCAAAACATACAACGCCGGGGGGCTAGTCATCACATTTTCCATCACTGAACCAAATTCCTACAGGATCCATGAAACACAATGTTCACTCTCTTTCCCCAAGTTCCCTCCTTCAATTCTTGTCCCCTCTGGTCCCTTTTGATCTACTCTCCCCCACCTGCTCATCACACACCTCCCAAGGCAATAAAAAATCCCTCCCTCCTTTCTCTCTTACACGCTCTATTTTTCTCACAGCACCCAAACACTGGACACTGCAACAAAACAGGCAAAGGAGCGGTCATGAGGAAAAGGAGGAATTTGCAGATGGTCCATCTCCTGGTCTCCCTTGACTGAACTCTTGTCCCAATCAAGAACCCTAAAAGCAGACCTCCCACCGCTTCCTTGATTGGTTTAGCCCACTAGGACATGGACTGGGGGGACCACAGAGGGTTTGGAGGGGGTTCTCAGTTCCTTCTCCAGCCCCGGTCCAGGGACACATGCCCACACCACACCCGTGAGGCTACGGGCACCACACGCTTACCAAGACTTGGTCCGCAAGCTACTTCCAGCGCTTCCGGAAAAAAGAAGCAAAAATAATAATAATAATAATTCTATCCCAGCCGCTAAATCCGAGGGAGCGAAACAAAAAATCAGGAACCCGGGTAGCGATGAAGCAACTCCAACGAAAGTCAAAGGCCAAAAGTCAACCCCAGAGTTCACCATCCGTTTCGGGCCGGCCGCCTTGGAGAAATGGGGTTTGCCCCGGCACCACAGAGCTCCTCTCCCCGCCCCAGATCTTCCCTGTGGGGCACAGGGAATACGGGGCACCGGTGGCCACTGGGTGCTGGGTCCCTCTCAGGTCCAAGAGCAACACACTGGAGCTGTAATACCTGGGCGTTCGTGATCTGTCAAGGCTGGTGCTTGGCGTGGGGGGAGCAGCGCGGTCAGGAGGGGGAGGGTGCTGGATTTTTGTTTTTTTTATAAACCCATAATCCATGTTCGCTGTCTCTTACAGCTAATCAGATTAGGTTCTCATGGAGGGGGGAGGTGGAGAGTGGGGAGGGAGGGAGAGGCCATGACAGCCATGTGCCCATGGGTGCCCGGGGGGGGGGGAGCTTTCCAGTCCACAGCCTGGGAGGTTCAGATGTGGCAAGTCCGGAAGATGAGAGCATCTTGGGATGGAGAGTGGAGTGTGTGAAGTTAAGTGTGCATAGTTAAGTGTGCTGGGGGGGTGCGTACAAAGGATGGGGTGCTGGGGTGAATTTGGGGCGGAGGAAAAGAAGAGGCGAAGGCTCACGCAACAGGGAGGAAGCAGAGCGATGCAAGCAGGTGAATACTTCTTTCCTTTGCACAGCAACCCGAGGAAGGCTTGGAGGAGAACAGAGTCCGAGAATGCTCTAGTCAGCCTGGGCTTGGAGGACATTTGAGTTGTCTTGCTCTTGTGTGTTCTGCGCAAACGAAGCAACAACTGACAAGCAAGGAGAGGGTTAACAGAGATGTCAAAAGCAGGTAAAGGGTAGTTATCAAGGACAGGCGGGAAGCAGTTATCAAGCACAGGTAAGAGATTCTGCAATCTGGAGGCCGTCTGCGTCGCAAAAGCCTTGGGATGTTGCTGGTGCCTCCGTGGCTCATTCTACAGCTTGGCTGAGGGATGGGGCGTGGGGCTGATGTGTGGAGCCCCACCACCACCACCACTGGGGTAGCTTCTTAGACCTCCTCTATTTCTATCCTACGAGGAGGGGGTGCTTCAAAGGGAGAGCTTGGGAGGTCTGCATTTAGGGGCAGCTATGTTTGGAAGCAGACCTGCAAAAAGCACTCAGAACAGGTAGGGCCTTCTCGGTGGTGGCGCCCGCCCTGTGGAACGCCCTCCCAGCAAAGGTCAAAGAGATAAACAACTATCTGACATTCAGAAAATACCTGAAGGCAGCCCTGTTTAGGGAAGTTTTTAACCTGTGATATTTTAATGTATTTCAATATCCGCCGCCCAGAGTGGCTGGGGGGACCCAGCCAGATGGGCGGGGTACAAATAATAAATTTATTGTTGTTGTTGTTGTTGTTGTTGTTGTTGTTGTTGTTATTATATAGGTGGCATTTGCACCAAGATCACCTGTGAAAGTGTGGGCCACGTGAATTAAGTTGCTTTCCATGGAGAACTGCCAAGGCTCCAACTGCTTAAAGACTGTCAGGATGGGAACTGTGAACTCCTCCCCAGAGTCACCAAGCAGGAACGCAAAAGGAAGTTTTTTTTCTGCTCTGGCATCCAAGAAAAGGTTTCCTTAAATTTACAGAGCCCCACTTGTAAGCAAGTGGGGGAGATGCCTGGGGAAAGAACTGCGGTGCAGCCAGCCTTATAGCTAAGAACAAGCAACACGACAGCCAAGGAAAGTCGTATATATTTTTTCTTGTATAGTAACAGAAAGACAATGGACAGTGATCCAGTATTGACACTGCTAAGCCTTATAGCTAAGAGCAGACCTCAGGGAAGCCGCCTCTCACCACTAGGCACCCATCCAGGGAGGACCTCTTTTTTTGCTCTAGGAAATGCCGATTAGAGCAATAAAGTCTTCTGGAACTGAAGTCTCCGGTGTTTAGAGGAAAGTGTGCTATTTACCCTGGCAAAACACGTCGCACATGCTTGCTGATGTGGTTCTTATTTGGAGGGAGGGCACACATTGAAATGACAGCAGGGAATATGTGCGCACCTGCTTGTCTCTCTCACACACCATCTTGCACCCATTTGTGAGAAGGTCAACGGAACTGTTAAGTAAAGTAACCTGCTGGTGGGGCATAAAAGACGGCTGTGTGAAATGTAAGGAATGTAAGCAAGGGGAATGTAAGTAATGTGAGGTGAAGTATGATGTATGATAAAAGATGTATGTATGTAATGTAAGTGATGACAGGATGGATTCTCTATTTTGGTTTTGTCTTTGTTTTTGCTTTTGTTTTTGTGCTTGTTTTTATAATCAATAAAAAACTTAAAAAAAAAAAAAAGAAAAAAAAAAAAAGACGGCTGTGTGTATTCCAGGACTGCGAGAAAGGCTGAATTTCACAAATGGCCTCAGAACTGAACCAACCACCAGCAGAAACAGCATCATGGGTCTCCGGTTTCCTAGGAATTCTGCACCCCAAATTTCTTTTGGGGCAGAAAAAACGTCCAGGGATTCCAACAGAAATGTTGCCATGGGAAGGAAAGGGGTTGGGTATTTGCTTAATGTCAACAGATACTGCAGAGGGGAGGCAGTGCCATGATCAGGGAGAGGAATAGCTTTTATTTCCTTTGATGGCGGCAAAAAGCCAAACAGAAAAAGAGAGAGAGAGAGAGAATGAAAGAAAGAAAGAAAGAGACGTAAACTGACTGCTTAAAAATAACTCAATATTCCTTTATTTTAGAAAATAATAACAGTGATAATACAAAAATAATTAACTGTGCAAAAAGAGAGCCAACTTACACTGCAAAGCCAGGTGTGTCTAAAACAGCACACTCAGAACAAAGCACTTAAAACATCAGGATGCAGCGTGCTGGGAAAGAGGCCCAGAAAGGTTTCGTTAAGGCAGGGAAGGCCTCTCGCCCGCTGCAACCTCCTACATGCACAACGGCAACCAAGCTGCTTTGACGGGCGAACCAGGTTGCCTTGAATCACCGGCCTCCTCTCTCCAGAGAACGAAATGGCTGAAGTTGACTTGAGGAAGGGAGATGGGGAGGAGGGCAGGAGGAGGGGCAGATGCAAAGGGCACTGAGCCCAGCGAGGGCCGTCGCCTTTTGCTGGGAATAAGAAAAAAGAGGAGCTGTTGTTCCTGCCGCCTCAAGTCTCTCGAAGCTGCAGGATTTCAAAGAAGATCTCCCCCCCCCAAAAAAATAGCAAACCCGCAAAATCCAACATGCACATTCCGTTTTTTTAAAAGGCGACATTTTAGACTCCAGGTTGGAGCAAATGGTTGGAGGGTAAAGCTGGAGATTAAGGCAGGGGCTTTAAATCAAAGAGCAGCTCCCAAACACCCCACCAGAGGACCAGACAGTACAGGCAGGTCAGGGAAAGGGGGGGGTCAGCGTGGTAAGGAATAGACAGTCCAGCTGCACTAAATATCATCGCCACACGCCGCCACCGCCTCTGCTGGTGCGAGGGTTCAAGGCAGGCATGCTGGAGGGCTTCTTCCCAGCTTTGGCGGCGGCCTGGGGTCTCTCACGCCCAAACCCCGAAGCACCCACGCGGCGTGCAGAGGCCATCTGAAGAAGGAAGAGGGGGTGAATGACAGTAGCTTTTGACAGACACCTGTTCCTCGACATGACAGACCAAAGCCTCCTATACGATTTAAGCTTTTTGCTCCCCGGTTCGTTAAGTGTTGGTGCTGACCTTTAAAGCCCTAAACGGCCTCAAAGGCCCAGTATACCTGAAGGAGCGTCTCCACCCCCATCGTTCAGCCCGGACACGGAGGTCCAGCGCCGAGGGCCTTCTGGCGGTTCCCTCCCTGCGAGAAGCAAAGCTACAGGGAACCAGGCAGAGGGCCTTCTCGGTGGTGGCGCCCGCCCTGTGGAACGCCCTCCCGTCAGAGGTTAAGGAGATAAACAACTATCTGACATTCAGAAAA